>CM046424.1:27365249-27497749 GCA_025506505.1 Flaveria sonorensis | reverse complement strand
CTTTTCTTTTCTTTTTAGATACTTTTCTTTTTTTTTCTTTTTATTAAAATTTTTGGGTGTTACATATACAAATAAATGTTCTATTATATGTGTAATACTAACACAGACTATAATAGCATATTATTGTAAAAATAGCATATTGCTGTAAAAATAGCACATTAGTGCAATGTTAATAAGTGTTCTTTTGACCCATAAATTAATGTTATTTGTTCAGGGATAGTGCAATGATATTTTTAATATTTTTTCTTTCAAGAGTTTATTTGTACTTATTGTTCAATAGTTTTTATAGAAAACGATAATAGCACAGTTTGATTACGATAGTAGCACAGTTTAATTTGTATAATAGCATAGTTGTTAACTCTTTAAAAAAATAATTTCTTTAGAAAAAATGTAGCAATATTATATGCATATTAAAGATTAAAAAATGTTTGATTTTAAGGTATAATTATTTAAATAAAATAATAATGTATATGAAAGTTTCTTTAGTTTACAAAATTGATGGAAATAACTTTAAATAAAAAAAGTCAATCTAAAAACTTCTTTTCCTAATTTTAAGGAGCGTGAAAAGTTATTTCTGCAATTAATATTTTACAATTGACTAAATTACCCTCAATCTCATTAAATATTATAATAATTACTAATTAATGAGGTGTACTTAATCTTAACCCCTCATTTTATTAATCAACGCATACGATCTCTTCTCACGATTTTTTGATAACACATGGTTTGTATCAAAACCATCCTCTCTCTCTCTCTCTCTCTATATATATATATATATATATATATATATATATATATATATATATATTTATATAACCTAAACTTTTGTGAATATAATTTTTCAAGTTTTATAAGAACTTGTAGTTACTATATAAAAACTAGCTAATTTTTTTAAAGTGAGTGTATGGTCAAATCACTACTAATCCAGGCAATGCCCACAAGTCTATCCATACAAAATCTTTATAAACTTGTAAAGTCGACCAAAATCTGCATCAAATCAACACATAATCATGCTTGAACCAAGATGATGGACCCCACCTCCCTCCCCTCTCCTTCTTACTCAGGTCGAACCACCATCAACACCCACCACCTCCCCTCTCCCTCTTACTCAGGTCGAACCACCACCAACACCCACCCACACTTCAATTTTTCATACTCTCTACACTCAAACGCCTCCTAAACACACCTCTCTTGCAAACTCTATCATTCATCATCTTCTACACTCAAGAACACCAAGATTCCAGCCACATTGAAGCCCAAGTCAGCCAACCAAGGAGGCTACAACCACGATTACAAGGCACTCTTAAGTTAAGGTAATAACACACCTATACTGTAAATCATATTAAACTCACCATTTCTTTCATTCTTGAACCCGAACTAATCCATCATTTTGTGCAGCTTTTTCTCATCATTCCAAGTCTCTACAGCATCTCTTACTCTACTCATCCATTCCTTACGTCAAGGTAACCCGATACGACCCAAAAACACGTGAAATATCGCGTACCATCACTTTATTGACACAACAAACCCCATGACACCCCCAACATGTTATGAATCTTTAAAAAACCTTGTTTTTCAGTAACTAAAGGATACAAAACTTCACACTTAACCCCGTTGGTCACAAACACGATTTTGATATTAAAAAAAACTAGTTTACCCGAAAAACCTAGCTGTCACAAAAATATAAAAATATATGAAATAAGTTCAAAATCATAATCCAAATGTATCTGGACGTTAATCATGACTAATATAACTTAAACATAAAATTTTATGGTCTATGGATATGTATATTTAAAATGCTTAACATGCCAAAACTGAGACTTAACAAGTATTTGACGGGACTAACCGGACGATTTAACCAAAATCATAAAAATATCAGAAAATTTAAAATTTCAGTAGTCTAAAGATGATGAGAAATGGCTAAAACCTTAAATTCATAATCTTTAGAATTTATATACATGGTAATAAAAAATACAAATGTTAAAAATGCTAAAATGGTAAGAATTGATAAAAACGAGGTCTATTGCAAAAATATTGAAAGTCCAAAACCTACGAATGCTATTAAGTATACAAAAAGTAGACTATCATCAAAATTATGATTGTGGTCAACCCAAATCCGAAAACACGTTAAAAACCGAACCATGAACGTTAAAAACATAAAACCGCCAAGAGTAACTTAGAATATGAAATTATATTAACTGATGGCATTATTATGATAAAATAAGTTAAAAACAACATATTAGAATTTATAGAGTTTTCTTCTATCTTATACAAAAATTATCATTATTTAAAAGTAGTTAAAATAAAAATATAAAATCTCCAAAGATAAAAAAAAATTGACTTATTACAGTAATCTATAAGTCATAAACATAATCTATGAGTTAAATTTTAATTATTCAAATTATTTTTAAAATATCTTACATAATGCCTCCGAAAAACGATCTAATACGTGCTTAAAATACGAAAACTGACACATCAATGCTATAATTATGATATTAATATTCCATGGACTAAATTATACTCAAAGTAAGTTATAACCAAAATATAAACACATATTGAACTACCCATAATTTATTAAGTAAGAATTCACGTCTAATTAACAAAAAAGCGCCTATTTTATAAATAAATTAAAGGAACTTAAATAACTTAAAAGGTAAATTGTTCCAATAGAATAAACTACCTAAAAATAATATATGTCATCACAGATAAGTTTAGGGTAAAAATCTAAACTTTAATGTTAAAAGTGTCAATTTAACAAAGTTTATGAACCAAAAAAGTCAATAATTGAAACCTTACATTTTTTAGACTAAAATACACTTATAAAAAATATTACAATTTGAAATTATAATATATAGACATATATTTAGATAATACACAAGCTAATACTTCAAAAAGTCTAGACATAAAACACAAATTACACATGTGTAACAAGAACAAACAAAACAATTAAACAATAAAAGTGAACCTAAAACACTTGGGTTGAACTTAGACAAGTACCTAATGAGATGCTAATACATATAAAATAAACCTTACTGGTCGATGGCACTCTAGATCCCAAGCATCCACAAAAACCACTTGAAGAAAAACACAGCTAAGTCTCATAAACCTTTGTTTTACATTAATATGTTTGGGGTGGAAAACATACTATTAAATCTTATTTTGTGGTGCAATATTAACCATGCATAGCATGACACAATTAAACCCAACATTCTAGTGGCAAAGGGTTATGAGATACATGTTTACCTTTCCCATAAAACATGTTTTTCAATCTTTGTTGAGTACCATGATGCATTGTAGAAAGAATATCATTTATAATATTTTCCACCCCTTTTTTATATTGGACTCAAAATCAAAATTCATCAACTTGACCTACCAAGAATGTTTTAAAGGGTAATAAATCTTATAAAGGGGTAGTAAAATTCATCAACTTGACCAACCAAGAATGTTTCAAACTCAAAATTCATCATCTTTAGTAAATGTTTCAAGCTTTTAAGGGTTTGTCTTGATGATTTAGTGGCTTGAAATTAGACAGCAGTGCCATTATTTGGTGGTAAGTACAATAACTAGCAATTCCTTGTCATAAACTGACATGATCTACTGTCTGCCCTGTTAATGAATGCTTTTAAAAGCCAAAGGTGTTTTCTTTTCATCAAAACTACTCAAATACCTTTACTAGATGCATTAATTTTTCAGAACAAAAGGTTGTGAGAGATGAAGTAATGCTAACATAGGAGCATAACTCCGAGCACATTTTAATCTGGTTGGAACCCATCATCATCAATAATTATGTTAAAGGCTTAGAAATGATGCCTAAGACCTGATGAAGCTTTTGTAATATACAGTAAGCCTAAAAAAGCCCTCAGTTTCACATTTATTAGCGTTAGCCACTATACAAGTGCTTTAATTTTTGATGGTTCAGTTGCTGCACCATTCTTGGAGATTACATGACCTAGATAATCCATTGATTGCTAAGATAGTTTCGCATATAACTGGTTGTGCCTCAAAATCTCCAATTCTTCCTTTAAGTGAGCCATGTGTTGCCGCAAACTTCTACTCTAAGTCAATATGTCATAAAAAAAACACCAGAACAAACTTCTAAATAATAATGCTTAAAATGTGTGCTTCATGAAGGACGACTGAAAAGTTACATGTGCATTGGTAAACTCAAAAGGCTAACCAAGAACTCAAACAAGCTTTTGTGAGTTATGAATGTTGTTTTCTAGATATGTGATTCGCACATTCTAGTTTGATGAAGATTCGACTTAGAAAATGGTATCCCTACCCGGTTCTTCAAGCTATTCATAGGAAATCTGTTCTTAATAGTGGTCTCATTGAGTTGCCTCTTTGTCAACACACATTCTCCAAATGGTATCTTTCTTAAAACTACAAGATAAGCAAAAGTACTGTTGCTTGTCTGAAAAACGCTTGTGTCACCTCGTTGACCGTGACTGGCCGTAACCGACGATATCAACACAATGCAGTGAAATATAATAATTAAAGCTTACAAGCGATTACATTTCCCATGTCAAATGTCTACACGACATTACAACAATAATAATTATTCAAATTAATAATTGTTTAAAAGCTGAATTAAATTATTTTATTTAAATTGTCTAAAACATGATAAGGTGGATAGGCCGGTGGCTAAATCTCCAATTATCCAACTAGGGCCACTCCTATCCATGAATCATCTATTAATCATTCTTCTCCATAAATAAACACCTAAAATACGTTATATAATATTGATGAGCTCATAAGTTTATGAAACTTGACTTTTCATGAAAAAAAAAATAACAATCACTAATAACATTGGTACACTAAAGAATGTACCATCATCAATACCCAAAGTATCCCATAACCCTTTGCCACTAGAATGTTGGGTTTAATTGTGCCATGCTATGCACGGTTAAATTGCAGTAATTTGTGATACACGTTTAGTCCCAAGCGTTTTTCAGACAAGCAACAGTACTTTTGCTTATCTTGTAGTTTTAAGAAAGATACCATTTGGAGAATGTGTGTTGACAAAGAGGCAACTCAATGAGACCACTATTAAGAACAGATTTCCTATGAATAGCTTGAAGAACCGGGTAGGGATACTATTTTTTAAGTCGAATCTTCATCAAACTAGAATGTGCGAATCAGATATCTAGAAAACAACATTCATAACTCACAAAAGCTTGTTTGAGTTCTTGGTTAGCCTTTTGAGTTTACCAATGCACATGTAACTTTTCAGTCATCCCTCATGAAGCACACATTTTAAGCATTATTATTTAGAAGTTTGTTCTGGTGTTTTTTATGACATATTGACTTAGAGTAGAAGTTTGCGGCAACACATGGCTCACTTAAAGGAAGAATTGGAGATTTTGAGGCACAGCCAGTTATATGCAAAACTATCTTAGCAATCAATGGATTATCTAGGTCATGTAATCTCCAAGAATGGTGCAGCAACTGAACCATCAAAAATTGAAGCACTTGTATAGTGGCTAACGCTAATAAATGTGAAAGTGAGGGCTTTTTTAGGCTTACTGTATATTACAAAAGCTTCATCAGGTCTTAGGCATCATTTCTAAGCCTTTAACAGAATTATTGATGATGATGGGTTCCAACAGCCCAATCAGATTAAAATATGCTCTGAGTTATGCTCCTATGTTAGCATTACTTCATCTCTCACAACCTTTTGTTCTAAAAAACTAATGCATCTAGTAAAGGTATTTGAGTAGTTTTGATGAAAAGAAAACACCTTTGGCTTTTAAAAGCATTCATTAACAGGGCAGACAGTAGATCATGTCAGTTTATGACAAGGAATTGCTAGTTATTGTACTTACCACCAAATAATGGCACTGCTGTCTAATTTCAAGCCACTAAATCATCAAGACAAACCCTTAAAAGCTTGAAACATTTACTAAAGATGATGAATTTTGAGTTTGAAACATTCTTGGTTGGTCAAGTTGATGAATTTTACTACCCCTTTATAAGATTTATTACCCTTTAAAACATTCTTGGTAGGTCAAGTTGATGAATTTTGATTTTGAGTCCAATATAAAAAAGGGGTGGAAAATATTATAAATGATATTCTTTCTACAATGCATCATGGTACTCAACAAAGATTGAAAAACATGTTTTATGGGAAAGGTAAACATGTAAGGCAATTCATCAAATCATAATGCTTGCCTCAAAGCTAAATCTAAAATTATAGTCTACCCTAAGATGTTATAGCCTTTTTCCCATTCCTAGTTTCCTACTCATGTGTTCTCTGATATAAGCATGGATTTCATAACAGGTTTACTAAACTTCAGGGCTAAAGAAGTGATCTTTGTGGTGATTAAATGATTCAGCAAGAATGCCCATTTCATGTCTTTGATCCGCCCCTTCACTATTAGTAGCTAGGGTACTTGTTGACAATGTCTATAAGCTACATGGCTGGCCTACTTCAATTGTCTCAAATGAGTTCATACAAGTGTCATTTCCCTAAGTTCATTCCCTGAAGGAATTTACAAGAGCTCAAACGGTTTCTTTGGCTATGTCAACTATCTACCACCCACAAACTGGCAGCCAAACAAAACTAGTCTATAGGTTTTTGAAAACTTGTCAGAGATGCATGGTAATGCGAAGACCAAATATTTAGGAAAAATGGTTATCATTAGATGAATTTTGGTGAAATACCAATTTCCATACCTAAACCATTTCGAGTTCTATATGGTGTATACTTATACTCCACTACAAGTTTCATTCATCATGACACTAATGTTGTTGATCTAGATGATGCTATGTGTCCCCAGAAAGAGGTCTTTAAAGTTCTCACATCTTCTTTACACAATGCTAGAAATTAAATAAGTTAATAGTTTGCTATTGCTTATAGAACAAAAAATGTGTTTGAACCAAACAAATCGTCTCCTAAGTACTTTGACCCATGGTTTAGTTCTGCTACATATGGCCTTGATCTGCCCGAAGAAGCTCAAATACACCATGTTTTTCATGTGTCACTACTAAAGAAGGCAAGTGGTCCGCCTGATCAACTTACTCCTACCCGAGTGGCTAGATTATTTACTCTTAAATGTTTGAAGGTTTTGGGTTAAAGAGTGATCAAGAAAATAATCAAAATTGCAAGTCCACTTTTGATACATTGGAAAGACTTACAAGAAGCTACATGAAAATATCGAGACTAGTTTATGCTCTGTATTCTAGATATTAAGTTACCATAACCCTTGAGACAAGGATTGTTTTAGAGGGGGAGGCATTGTTAATGATAGTAGAAAAATAATAGTTTTGGGGCTTTTTTGTAATATATAGAAATTAGAGGGCGAAAATGTAAATGACTAACTAGTCGGTTATTTGGTTGTGCACTTAACGACCTTACGAAGAGCTCCATCGGTTTATGCAAAAATTAAGAAATTCCTTCTCACTCTGTGTTGTTTCTTTTTTCTATTAAAATAATTGGTTCTTTTTGTATTCTATATTCTCTCTTTCTTCTCTCATTAAAAACCTCTCAGGCGTCCTCCCTCGCCACCTCCCTCGGATCTAGTTCTAAAAACCTACGTCCTCTTCAAGTTTTATTCTCTCTAGTCGAGAGATGGATGCACTTACAAGAATGGATAAAGGAAATTGGTTATATAGATCAATCACAGGCTTAAAGGTTGAGCTTGCTGGTTTACACGAAACTGTTCTGTGGAATAATGATAGAATCAAAAATCTAACCCAAAAAAATGACCATGTTAAGTTGTTAACCGATTCAAAACAAAATGATTGACAACCGAGCCGTTCATAGGTACTGAACCAAACCAGTGGTGTATGCAGTTCCTGGGCCATCCGGCCAATTTGGTTCCACTATGAAAACATTGATCAACTCAAAACTTTTACCTAACAACTTAAATAGATCCAAAGTCGTCCGAATGTCACAAATGAGCAGTTTTGATACTCACCTAACCAGCAAGTCCATTTTGCACCATAATTATGGAGTGGGTTTGAAAGCTGAAAGTAAGTTTTCTTATGTTTTATTTGTCGAAATGCAAGAAGCTTAGAATCAGAATACCAACAAAATGCAATACAATTAATAATTTTCCTAAACCAAATGGCTAGAATGTTTACCGGGAACAAATGGTGTACGCAACACAACATATGAAGGCACTGAAAAGTAAAAGCTTCAACCAGAGTACAAGCATCAAACATTCAGCCCATGGAGCCTGCAGCTTGCGATTCAACCCTTGACCTTGCGTGTCAAGCCACGTTTGTTATACCACACACCATTTCTCTCACCACTCATCTGGCTCTTAGCAGCGATCACGCACTGGTCAACCCTTTGACCTTTACTATCCATCTCATTTTGATGCTTACGCCTCCTCATTCGGTTCTCAAGCCGTAAAGCCCTTAAAGCCGATACTCTTTTCGCCATTTCAAAAGCTTGTGAAAAATTCCAAATCCTTATTGTACCCTCTTCGCCACCACATATGATCCGGTCAGCACCAATTCCAACACAAAATAAACTTCCACCCGAACCGTGCAACATTCTTTGTGGTGGCTCCATATTCTTACGGTCCAAATTATTTCCATTTAACGAATCACGTTTTTTCACTAATTTCATTGAGGAAGAACGTTGGATGTTCTTCAACAGCTTCCTGACATCAATAAGTGAAAGCTTACCATCACTCGAAGTAGAAACCAGCCATGGAAACTCAAAAGAAAGGGAATATACTGGACCTGAATGTGGACCCCAAGTTGCCAGCTGGCGCACCAAACCACATCCATGAATACTAATCTCAAACATACGTATAGCACCGTCTTCTCCTCCAGTGAAGATGAAACTACCAGTGTGACTTCTAGCTAGAGAATAAGCATTACCGACATGGACATCTTTGATAATGTCAATAAGTGAAAAGGTATTAGTCTCCCAGATATATACATCTGAACCTGAAGTGCTTACTACAGTAGCATCATGTGGGACCAGGGTCCACACCCAGTCGTTATGCATCAAAACATTCAAGCACTTGAGTGAGAAACGATCCCAAACACGTATGGTCATATCCCATGAACCGCTGTAAATTCTAGAAGAATCTAGCCCAACACAAGTAATTGGACCTTGATGTTCCCAAAGTCGAAACTCGGTATTCTGGTTATGGGGTCCTTTTATGTCGAACAAACGAGGGTGTCCTTCTTCGGCTCTCCAGCCATGTAAAAACCCATCTGAACCACCAACAATTAACAGCTTAGAATCCGCTGTAATAGCTCGGATGGTGCAACCAAGAGGTCGAGATGAAGCAATTGAATAACCATCTTCAATATCCCACATTCGGATAATCGAATCATTACCAGAAGTAATTATAAGTTTTCTTGAGAGCAAAACAAAAAGAGTGCGAACAGGTTCTGTATGTCCGTATAGATTATCGATTGTATATCGTCCCATAAATGTTTTGCTACGGAATTCCCGTTCCACAAATAATGCTTTCCATGATTTCTCATCAAAACATTCTGCACCTAAGGAGATGGGAACTGCCGCTGGAAGTCCCCATCTCTCACAATAAAATTCCTTCCAAACGTGGTGATCAGATGCAATTCGATAGAAAGATGGACTCACGCAGGAAACCACCCCAAGCTCCTTCGGATCAAGGCAGTTAAATATTTCAGATATCAATGCTGGAGGAAGATCTGCAATCGTTCTATGATCGTTTAATAAGCACTCATCAATTGGTAACTTACTAAGATGTAGCGGTTTTTCCGACTTGTTAATTACAGTTTCTGAATCTATAAGCACGCTCTTTCCAGTTGAGACGATATGGTTTGAATTAACTTCTGTTGTATCTTCTGAATTCTTTCTAAGAACAATATTTGTGTTCGTCTTCACTTTGCATACAAATGCCATAAAATATCCCCTCTAGTCCTACACAAACCATCAAGCATTATATAACTGAAACAATTTTAATTCAGTCATGATATTCAATGAATTCAAAGATGCACTAAAATTTATGTCCCCAAATGGTCGGTAGTTAAAATTCCTACTTCGATGTAGATTTATGGGGCAGATTCAGGTTGAAACGATTATTACATCAAACAGTTACAATAGATTATCATTGAAAGGTTACAAAAATTAAATCTCAAAAACCAAACTGTAGCAATTTCTCGCAACCTAATAAAAACCCTAGCACGCGAACGAAGGTATTTGCAATCAAAAACAAAACTCGATCACGAGGAAAGGGTACCAAGTACAACATATCGAAGAATCCTTACCACATGCATATACTGTATTGTCATAACGATAACAAAAACAGCTAACAACAAGGAACTCGGAAAAAGTGATATAATTTCAATCGAGTATCGACAAATTAACATGAATATCGAACGTTACCTGCGAAAAAATCTAGGTTTTTGACGGAAGAAGAATGGCAACGAAAGGATCCAAAGGGGGAATCCAACGCGAGAGCAGATGAATAGAACCAAGCGTCTAGGGAAAGTCCGTAACAAAAGTGGAATAGATTATCTCGATTGTTTTTTATTACAAATATAATTTACAAACTCATTAATCCTATGTGTAAAATTACATATGTTTTTATGTAAATTTACATATTTGTTTATTACAAGCCTCTTAAATAAAACACTGGCTGCATGTACAGGAAAGGAACCGTGAGATGGCAGAGTGAGAGAACGACAATAGGCTTTAGGAGTTTAGGGCATTTGAGACACCTATGAAGATTTAAGGGAGGAAAGGAGTGGAGCCGCCTTTGAAAACACTGCCATCGGTATTTCGATGCGAGCGGCCAGTGGATGAGGTGCGGGACGCTCCGCGTCCCTTACGAATGAAACATTTTAAAACATTCATATCATGAGGCTACAAGACATATAAATAATTACGAAAGTAATAATTAATTAAACAAACTTATCTTCATTATAAGAAAACTTTATAGAATGACAATAAAATTTCAAGTTTGTTCGAATTAAATTATAGTACTTTTCTTGTATCGGTTAGGTTAGTCAACTTTAAATGGATTTTCTAATAGTATGCTATTTCCCTAATTACATGCCTATATGGCATTTTGTTTGTTGTTTTAAAAGAAATAATGATATGGATTAAGAATAACTTATTTTTATTAACTTGGTAACACAAATTATGTTACCAATACCAACTCAACTTCTTAATCGACACCACAAGGAAATCCTAATCGAAACATAACAACAACCTCAAGAACAAGTTATCATCGTTACCTCCATCGTCATGTTGTGATCATATTATGCTACAACAAGCAACTGAGTGTGTTTTGGGATTCGATATCGTTGTAATCAAAGGAGAATATGAAACACATATTTTGTAACAAGTAGCAATCGAACAAGAAGCAACATATTGTATCTTGCGATGCGATTTCATCATCATCATTGTATTTTGCGATGCGAAGCATCAGAATTAGTTAGGGATATCCCGGGAAAAACCGCGCCAGGTGGGAACACCACGCCCCTGGGTCGGTGGTCTCACCACCTAGTGAATATTCATCGGTATTTTCGGTGCACAATCCAACCGAAATTTTGACCATTAAATGGTTAAATGACCGTCGCAATTAAAAATTTAATTTTTACACTATAAATACACTTCATGCTCAACTTTATTACACACCCTACTTCAAATCACTCTTTTAAATTTCAATCCCTTAATCATCATGTTGACTTAATAAAACAACACAACAATTTCTAAAGCCTCGTAAAAAAACCACACCTCATCACCACCTTCTCAACAAATTCACCTATTTGAAACTCCAACATATTACTTGTACTTTCAACTGCACCCTACTACATCTAATACACACCATTTCCTATATCGCAAAGTTCACACTTTCCTATGTCATAAACATATTGTAAGAGTTTATCTTAAAGGTTAATGCTAACCAAAGCATAAACGTACTAAAGTACTAGAGAGTTACTTTGGAAGATTTGCCATGCACAAAGAAAAATAACTAAATATTAAATCTTCCGAAGCCAAAGACAGAAATCTTTCGAAGCCAAAGACAGAAATCTTCCGAAGCCTAAAGAATAAAGTCTTCTGAAGCCTGAAGACTGATTTCTTCAGAAGACAGAGAAAACATGTGTAAGAGTTATCTTAGAGGCTGATGCTAACCAAAGATCTCTCAGCATGCAACTGAAGTACAAGGAAGTTACTTCAGAAGATTTGACCATGCACAAAGAAAATTTACTAAGTGTTAAATTTTCCGAAGCCAATGACAGAAATCTTCCTGTAAGGAACAACATGTGACATAGATCGATCTCGTAACGAATATGCGGAATGTAGACATTACGGTTAAGATTGCAAGATTAAAGGAACAATTCAAACACAAGATGTAAATAACTTCAATAGTATTGCTCTCTGATTTGGTAAAGATTACAGTAAGTATGAAATCAGGAAATGAACAAAAGCTTAACAATTACATTACAAAATTTCTATATATACTAAATTAGAAGTTCTCACGCGAGTCACTAGTTCTCGCGCGACTAGATGTTGTCGCGCGAGAATCAAGTTTTTGCGGTAACTTTGTCTTGTCGCATGACTTGATCTTCTTCATCTTGATTTGATTTCCCGAGCCTCTAGGTTCAACCCTATAAGGCCCCGATCCCGAAAGCCCCACAGTTGGTCATTCATAGCATTATTCATATTAAAACACATTTAGATTCATTTAAATAAGAAAACGTTACAGCGGAATAATTTAACAAAAACCATATCATGCATTAACCATTACTTTTGCCAAGAAATACATCGTTGTTACTAGTTACAAAAAGAACATCTAGTTGCATTTCAAAACAAAAATAACTTTTCAGCGTGTCATGGATGCCAGTCTTTATTTGCCAGGTAGCTTCAACCTCATGCCATCCCCAAAAACACCATTACCTGCCAACTGATATGCATATAAAAAGTCAGCGTTGCTGAGTGAGTTCTAGTTTGATAATATAGAAAATATACTTTTTGTAAACTTCACTTGGTGATCATTCAATATTATACATAATCATTCGTTAAGAGGTTCATTATCTTTCTTTCCTTCATTATCTTTCTCTTTCATTAACTAGGATTGCACAAAGTAAGAGCCTACATTGTTGGTTGGCAACAGATGCCGAACCCCTGGCAAACCTTTATCATGGTAGCTAACCCATCGACAGTTGACCCACACTGCTAAGCATGAAGCCTACTCATGAATACGGGTCCTATTCATCATACATTGGTCAATCACAAGGATTAGACCCCATATGTGCATCCTCATGGGCTGAAACAGCCGCACATCAGTTGAGCTAACGACAACAAGGTCGTGCACCTCTATTCATTGTGCTTGCAAGGCTTTTCATTCATCATAACAAGGCTTTCCATTCATCATAAGGGCCCGAGGGTAACATTAATTAGGTTACACTGTCTTTCTTTCATTTTTTTGTGACCATTTATTTATGAATAATACTTTTTAGATATTCATTACCTTATAATCACTTAACATGAAATAATGATTATTATTCATAACAACGGCCTATAAGAAAGGAATCAAACATTAGAAAAATTAAACATGCATAATCTTTCCTTATACATAAGTACTTAACATTTAAATTCTATCCCCAAAATTTCAGAAAATTTCTAAGTGTCTACAGCGCATGAACAAACTTACAGCGGATAGCTTAAAATTTTCTAAGTGTCTACAGCGAACAGCCAAAGTCCACAGCGCATGGCCAAAATATTTTAAGTATCCATAGCAGATGAACAAGTCCACGGCAGACAGTTCATAGAATTTACTAAGTGTCCACAGCGGATGAACAAAGTCCACAGCGGATGAACAAAGTCCACAGCGGATGAACAAATCCATAGTGGACAATCATAAATATTCCTAAGTGTTCACACCAGACGTGTAAAGTCCACAGAGGACAGAATGCAAAATTTTTCCAAGTGTCCACAGCGGACGTGTAAAGTCCACGGCGGACACATGCATGATTTTTCTAAGTGTCCACAACGGACGTGTAAAGTCCTTAGCGGACATATGCACAATATTTTTGTAAGTGTCCACAGCGGGCGTGTAAAGTCCACAGCGGACACATGCATGATAATTCTACATGTCCACAACGGACGTACCAAGTCTACAGCGGACACCATGCAAATCCTAAGTGTCCACAACGGACACTATAATTATCACCTGCAATGCATCATGCGTATTTTCCAGTCCCCAAACATCATTCTAACTTATACTTAGCATAGATCTAGCATGTTACACACTTAAAACATGCTAAACATCTACCCAACATCATAGAAGTCACATAAACAATCATACATCATATTTCAGTCATACACTCATGGAAAATACATAGTTTGAGCAGAAAAAAATAGTTTAATATGCATACCAGCCCCAAACAAGCAGAAACATGCAAAAAGGGGGATCTAGAACTCACCTCTAACAGCTTTTGAGTGAAAACTCCTCAAACCCGAGAGCTACTTGGAGTTCTAGCACTAAAACACACAAAAACAAGCTGCCAAACACAAAGAAAACACATAAAGATCAGTCCAGAAGTTCAAACCCACTGAAAACAGAGAAGAAAACACTAGGAAACCTCACCTTCTTGAAGATCTTCTTCTTTCTCTCTCTAGAAACCGGTTGAAGCTTCTTCTTTCTTTTTCAGCCGAAAGAGTGAGTGTGAAAGGAGAAGTATGGGCTGCCATACTTCTTTTGAATCCCATAATGGGCAAGTTTGCCCCTTGCACACTTTTAACCTCTTCCTTTTAAGTAATACTCTTCTTCTCCCTTTTCTTTTCTTTTCTCTCTCTCTTCTTTTTTTTTTTTGCTAAATGTTTTGGGTGTTACAAACCCCTACAATCTCCCCCTAGGCTCGGTAAATCAATGCTCTTAGAGGTCCACATCATCAACTTGATAAATGTCTCCGTATGCATACATCTTATTGTCCAAGGCCTTCATGATCATCCAACCATACTGTGCTGCTATGAAATGAACAGATTCATCAGCTGCAATTGGGCATGTCTGTAGCTTCATCAAATCGTCTTTTCCAAATTTGAGCAGATCCACAAGGTCAATGACACGGTATTCTTTATCTTCACATTTAATCAATGCGTGACTAGTCTCCTTTCACAACTCCATCCCTTAAGCTTAGACAAGCTATTAACTGGCACGTGAGCGTGAATAGGGATCTTCCTTACATATCTTGGATGCTTGTAAACCCTTATCTTCATTGGTTTGTTTTCACTGGATCTAATCGGGTATCATCTTCAATTAATTTGGATTTAGCAGTTTTAAAGTCCTTGAAGTTGGTTTTACTTTGTCTCCAAATCATATTTCTTATCTAATTTTGTTTATTGTAGTTACTCGGGTTAATAAATGGAAGTATGAAAGTCGTGTTCATCCTGGAAGTATTTGATAGCACCACCCTTTCGCTTGATCACATATAATCTCTTCTCTTCATAGTATGCCCAGCTGATGATAGGTTCTGAGTTCTCGTACCTTGTGAAAGGTTTGAAATGTCTCAGTGTATGTAAGCTGGTGGAGGAAGAGCAGCAACTGTTAAGTTCCCGACCTGACGCACAACACTTTGACCTGTAACATTGGTTGTCTCATCAGTCGTTTATTGATTGCTCGACTCTCCTACGATTTCTCCTTCTTCTAGCAAAGTATCTGAAAACAAGTCCATAACACTGTTTCCAAATATGTCAGTGTAGTCTATCCCTTCATCCAAATCATCAAACACACCAAAATCTTCTTTAGATTCCTCAGCAATCAGTTTTTGCTGGAAAGTGTAAAATTCTCTCTCGTAAGCAGCTTCAGTAGCAGGGTCTAATGGTGTGTACTCAACTGTATCAACGGGACTTGGTCTGGAGACATTTTCAGTGCCCGATGATCCAGCAGTACCAGTAGCAGCATCCATATCTCCCCCTTGATCATCATCATCCTTCTTATCATCATCACCCTCATCATCATCTCCTTCATCACCCTTATCATCATCACCATCATTGTCCTCTTCATCATTACTAGAATCATAATCAATCAAGTCTAAACCATCATCATCGTCTACTGGGTTAGGAATAGGCATAAGATGCTCAGGCTCCGCAAATGCCTCTCCAGTATAAACTATAGGTTGATCCTCAGCAGTCATAGGAATATCAGTGATAGGTGACTCTTGATCAACATCAGCAGTCTCTGTTGTCGCTTCTTGAACAACAGGATCAACAGGATGCTCTGTAGCAGGAATAGGATCATCAACAGGTTCTGGACCAGCAGATTGCTGTCCACTAGTTTCTCCAACCTCTGTGGTCCATTCTTATGTAGACTGAAATGACACACGAGAGTTGAGATCCCTTAAGTTCTGCTCTAGGATTTGAACATAGCTAAAAATAAATGTTTGCTGATGTTCAAGACCCTTGATCCTCTTATCTTTCTCAATCAATTGCCTCTGCAACTCATCAATCATCTATGTCTTCTCCAACATTTCTCTCTCCAAATTACATACACGTTCATCAAGTGTGATACGTGTAGGTGAACTAGTTGAAGTACTAGTACCCTGTCTATGCTCAGGAGGAGTGCTGATGAAGTCTTCCATACAAACTATCTCACCATTCACTGAATCTCTTGGAGGAGTCCTCAACACATCAGCAGTAGAAGTGGGCAAATCAGATGATGTTACAGTAGTTGTTTCTGTAACAATCACTAGTGTCTCAGTTGGTGTAGTCTCACTTACTGTGATTGGAGTCTTAGAGATAGTAACATCTTCTTTAATTGGCTCTATGGTCACGAGGGTCCAACGGCTTTCTCAACACGCCTCATCCTCTACCCTTACCATGAGGACTATCACCTGCCCTTCTAGCCATCCTCTTTCTCCTACCTAGACTAACAACTGTCTCTTCTGGAACAAAATCTGCATCATGTTCCTCAGTAGTGCGTTTTGCAGGAGTTTCACGCACTCTGGGACGTTCTTGCAACACATAAGGCATATTCTGTCACTATCAGTCTCACTATCGCTCCCAATGAACCAAGAATCAATCTCTGCATCAATATCAGACCTCCTAGCACCCTGAGAACTTTCAGGTGCTTCTTGAGCAGAATGTGTAGATGTACCAGCTGTATTATCTTTATGAACATGGTGAGTCTCTGTCTCATGTGGCGGAGCCTCAGCTTGAAAACCTTCAACAAATCTCCCTAGCTTAGCAAAATAGGATCCATCCCAAGCATTCCCTCTTGTTCCCATCAAGTAAGTGAATATGTCCTTCTTCATTACCATGATAGAAAAGGTAGATGAATCAGACATAGCTAACTCAGGATGAGCAGCATTCACTATCTTCTGTAAGAATCTGGAATAGATAATAAACTTCTTCCCAACAGTGGCTATGACATTCTTCTGCATCTCCACAAATATAGCCTTGGATATGCTGTATGGAAGAACATTAATAAGAGATATCAGCAGGGATCTGAAAACAGCACTGAGACTATCCATGCCTTCCTTCAAATTACTTAGGCAATGGATCATAACATGAAATAGATACTTCCAGAATGGATGTAAATACTTCTTCTCCAATGAAGGATATCTGTGACTGTATCCCATCCTGACCAAATAGTCTTTGGCCACTTCATCGTCTATCTTAACAGGTGCATTTGGCTGATCTTAAAATAAAAGCACACTGTTAATCACCTCTGCTGTGATAACCACCTTCTTGCCTTTCACTGTAGCTGATATGCATGGTTCCCCAGTCTTATCTATTTCATTTGCTGCAGACTGCCAGAACTGATCAAAAATATCAGTGTATATAGTCGGACTAGCAGAAATGGCATGATATATACGAGAAGTCCTTAGTCCTTCAATCAAAGACCTGAACAATGCCTTATCCTTTGGAACATCTCCAAGATAAGCAATAGCATTATGGTTTTTATTGAAAACTATTTGTCATGCTATCTGAAACATAGAATAAAATTGATAAGTACAAAGTATTTCAAACTTAGAACAAAAATTTAACACTTAGAAAAATTTTTGTAAAATGAACTTCTCATGCGAAAACATCAACTACTCGCGCGAAGACTTTGAGTTTCAGTTTTAAGTTTTCGCGCGAGAAGCTATGTTTTCGCATGAACCTGACTTTGACTGAAAGTCAACTTTTCACGTGACAAGTTAATTTCATGCGAATAGTTCTGTGCAAGTTTGAAAGTTCTCGCGTCTGTTCAAACTCAATTGACTTTTCGCATGTGAGAAGTCTGTGCAATTTCAGATTTTCAATTTTGAACAATTTCAGAGTGTTTTAACCACTAATTCTTGTTCATTATATGTTGCCTAAGTCATTATTAAGGTTAGTCATGTTTAATTTGTTCAATTTAACATGTATAAGTCCATTTCATTTACGGTCAAGAACTTAACACATTCAAATCTAATCAATAATCATCAATATACCTTAAAAGTTACTCGGGAATCAAAATGCGAACCGAATGAACTCAAGAATCAGATTGAAAAGGGTTTCTACACTTAGAATTTTGGAGTGAAAATTCTGAAAGTTGTCGTGCGAATAGTGTGACTTTTCGCTCAACTATAGTATTTATAGTACTCTGACTTCTCGCGGGAGAAGTTAGAGTTTTCGCACACTGAACTTTTCGCTTCTTTTGAACCTTTCACATTTGTTTTAAACTTCTTGCATTAGATGGACTTTTCGCATGCGACAAGTTCAATTTTCCCTTTTAAAAGTTTTCAACTTTTTATTTTTCAAATTTTCAAAAATTTAATTATCCTTTAAGCCATTTGATTTGTTATGAAAATTATTATGTTTAACTAAGTGTTTTACAATTATTCTAACACCCTTAATTTTGTAAAAAGTTATAAAATTGAAACAAGTTGAAAAACATATTTACACAAACAATTTTAACATACTATTCTACTTATTTACTTAACTATTTTTGATAAATTTTCAAGTACAGGATCATATTTCTTAAAAATTGATCATTACGATCATCCAGCTTTATTATAAATGGAACTTGGTTATGTTGATTGTCAATATATTGTGTTCATTTTAAACTTAGACTTTAAGTTTACTTAGACACATAAGCTGTGATATTTATCATGTTTTGATTAAATTATATGTCTTTAGTGTGTCCCATAATAAAAAATCCTATAGAACCTTATC
The DNA here is from genome assembly GCA_025506505.1 of Flaveria sonorensis. Lineage (NCBI taxonomy): Eukaryota > Viridiplantae > Streptophyta > Magnoliopsida > Asterales > Asteraceae > Flaveria > Flaveria sonorensis. The sequence continues at coordinate 27,478,650 of CM046424.1, read as the reverse complement.
CGACTTCAAGACACTTTTGAGATTTCAAGTCACCCCAATTTGACTTAAACCTTTCATTTCTGATCAGCATTTTCAAAATGATTTTTCTAATATAATATCCATTATGAGCATAACTAGTCTGAGAAACGTTTCTGAATACAGAATATTGACAAGTTTTAGGACTTATTAACAGCAAGTCGGACTTATGTTTTGCCCTCGTAATACATTTAGGACTTACATGCCAAGTCGGACTTGCATACCCCATCTTTTGATTTTGCCTTCTGTGTCAGCACATATTCTCAAAAGAAAAAATATTTATCATATAGTATGTATGTCTATAACATATCTTTTATTAATATGCTCATTGGCATCTTTTATTCCTATATGGCCTTTTGGCTTCTTTTTGCTCATTTTGTTTGTTTTTCTCTTTTTTTGTATTTTGTTTTCATTTGTATATCTATTTTTGTATTTTGATTTTTACATATTTTTTATTTTTACATATATATACAATATCTAAAAAAAACTGGATCAGAAAGTAACTGGCTTGAGTATGATCAGACTATAACCCTCAGTCTGTTTTAGCATGGAATCAAAGTTATCACAAAACCTTGATGAGTTACCCACTTCAGTCATAGATAGTTACTTTCAGTGCATCATAGAACATAGTGCTTTTCATCCTTGAATGCCCAGCCTATCAACATATCAAACATAATCCAAGTCAGTTTCTTGTAAACCTTAAAATGCAACAAATCAAAATCAAAATATGTACTATCATCTCTTGTATAATCTTGAAAATTTAATTTTCTCCATTTTTTGTAAACCAAAATCTTTTTGGACTTTTCTCCAAACTATTTACTCCCCCTAAGATCAAAATCTTTTTTTTTTATTTTCAACTTTTCTCCCCCTAAAATTGTGATTATCTAGATAGAAAGTAACAATTTTAACCAACAATAAAGAAAAAGAAAATATTTTTGAAAAGGGTGTAGAATAAGTGTTAATCAAAGTTAATCATTCCCAAAGATTAAACTAAAAAGTCAAATCTGGAATGATCAAACGCCTAAGTAAACAGATCAGCAATGTTGTCATCTGTGGAAATTGATTCCAAATGGATAAGTTTGCGTTCAAAGTAGTCACGAATGAAATGCATGCGGATGTCAATGTGTTTTGTCTTTGAATGCTGAATTGGATTCTTCACAATATTTAAAACTGCAGTTTTATCACACAAGATTTTAGTATCATAAATATTTTGGCCATAATCAAGGAGTTGTTGTTGAATCCAAACGATTTGTGAACAACAACTTGATGCAACCACATATTCAACCTTTGCAGTGGATGTGGATACTGTCCGCTGTTTCTTGCATTGCCATGAAATCAACCTATTACCAAGAAATTAACAACCACCAGTAGTAGATTTCCTATCCAAGTTACATCTTGCATAATCACTATCTGTGTAAGCAAATAAATTGAAATCGGAATTTTTTGGATACCAAAGGCCGAGTGTTGGTTGACCCTTGAGATACTTAAAAATCCTCTTGACAGCTTTCATGCAAGATTCCTTTGGATTACTCTGATAACATGCACACTGACAAATAGAAAACATGATGTCCGGTCTGCTTGCAGTGATATACATCAAAGAGCCGATCATTGATCGATACATGTGTTGATCAACATCTTCTCCCGTGAGATCTAGAATCAAAGTAGGATGAGAAGACATAGGAGTAGGAGCTATCTTAGAGTCTTGGAATTTGTATTTGTCTAGGATACTGTGAATATACTTTTCTTGATGTATCAGTATTCCCTTATCATTTTGTTTAACTTGAATTCCTAAGAAAAACTTCATTTCTCCAAGAGAACTCATCTCAAATTTCTTTTTCATTACTGTTTCAAATTCCTTGCACAAATCATCATTTGTAGAGCCAAAGATAATATCATCGATATAAATTTGAACAAGAATAAGATCATCACCAGTCTTTTGTATGAATAAAGTTTGATCAATTGCACCTCGTGTATAACCATTTGCAAGCAAACGTTCAGTGAGAGTGGCATACCAAGCTTAAGGTGCTTGGTGTAAACCATAAAGTGCTTTGTCTAACTTGTAAACATAGTCAGGATGATCTGGATCTTTAATACCTGGTGGTTGACATACATAGGTTTCTTCTTTCATTTTACCATACAAGAAAACATCCATATGATATACTGTGAAGTTTTTATATGAAGCATATGCCAAAAAAATTCATATAGCTTCTAGTCTTGCAACAGGAGCGTACACTTCTTCATAATCAAGCCCTTCATTTTGATAGAATCCTTGAACAACAAGTCTGGCCTTGTTGCGGACAATCACATCTTTTTCATCCGTCTTGTTCTTAAAAATCCATTTCGTACCGATTGACAACTTACCTTTTGGTAATTCACACAGATGCCAAACATTCAGCTTCTTGAATTGCATTAGTTCGTCCTGCATGGCCTCTACCCAACTGTTTTCTTTTAATGCCATTTCTACATTCTTTAGCACAACTTGTGATAGAAAACATGAATACAAACATGTATTTATCGTTCCTGATTGACTTCGAGTTTGGATACCTTATGATAATGAACCAATAATTGCTTTAGTTGGATGGTCTCTATGAATTCTCAACTATGGAATAACATCTTCAGAGATAACTTCGTCTAAGTTTGACATGTGACCAACTGGTTCTTCAACAGTGCTCCCTCCTTCAGGTTGATAAAAAATATCTTCGTCTTGATTATCTTTGTCAATAGAGAGATCTTCAAATGGTACTTGAATAGTATCAAGTGGATCATTTTGAGTAGAAGAAGAACTCTGATAAGAAACTTATGGAGCTTGTTCAACAACTGGATCATTATGAGGTAAATCCATTTCAGAAACAGAAGTTGGAATAGCTGCAACACTTGAAGAAGAAGGTATATCTGAAGATATTCTTTTTGGTTGAGGAGTCATAGATCCAATATCATCAGCAAATATATCTGGAATTAAGGATGTCAAAGGCAGATTAGTTGTAGAAACAACAGATGATCGATTAAATGTTTCAAATAAAGAAGCATAATCATAAACCCATGAAGGTGCAGAACCTGCATCTGTTGTGTTAGATTCATGCCAATCAATATCAAATGACTCAATTATTTGTTTTGATATTTTTTTATAAACCCAATATGCTACTTTGTTGGCGGAATATCTAACAAAATAACATTCATCAGCTTTTCATCAAATTTTGATTTAGAATCTGATGTGTTTAACAAAGTACAACAACATCCAAATGTTTTGAAATATTTGACTTTGGGTTTATGTTTGAAAAAGATTTCATAAGGAGTCTTATTTTGTTGTTTGTTGATTAACACATGATTCTGTACATAACATGTAGTGTTAATAGCTTCTGCCCAAAAGAATGATGGTAATTTGGCTGCTGATAACATAGTTCTGGTTGTTTCAATTAACGTTCTATTTCATCTTTCTGCAACTCCATTTTGTTGTGGAGTTCCTGTAGAACTGAATTGTCTTGCTATCCCCTTTGAATCACAAAACTTGTTTAAGATACGATTAAAGAATTCGGTTCCATTATCACTGCGTATGCATTTGATTGTTTTGTCTGTCTGATTCTCCACGAGTGTCATGAATTTTATCAGCAATTTAGGTGTCTCATCTTTGGTTGCTAAGAAGAAAACCCATGTAAATCTAGAAAAATCATCAGTAATGACTAAACAATATGCACGACATCGCAAACTCAAAACATTAATAGGACCAAATAAATCCATGTGTAACAATTGAAGAATATAGTCAATTTTGGTATGGGCAATTGGTTTATGAGGAAGTTTATGTTGTTTGCCTTTTGAACATGACAGACAATGTTCTGTTAGTTGAAATTCTTTCAAAGGTAGACCAACAACATGATTTCCTCTAACCAGTTTGTTCATAATCTTAACATTTACATGTCCAAGACGATGATGCCATAGCAATTTATCACTTTCCAAGGCTTTAGATAACAAACACAATGCAGTTACAAAAGAGTGTGTACCATTCATGTCTAGTAAGTACGTGTCGTTGTCTCTCAGAATTCTTAATAAAATCTATTCATCAGGAATTACAAAGCTAGGTTTTAGAATAAGACATTCTTTATCAGTGAAATGTGTTGAATACTTTTTTGTCACAAATTTGAGAGACACTAAGCAAATTATGTTTTAGTTCCTCTTCAAAATTGACATCTACAAAACTTAACACACCATTTATCACTGTACCTTTCTTTGTAATCTTACCATCTTTGTCTCCTGCAAAGATAACATATCCTCTGTTGTCAGGTTGTATGTTGTTTAACAGAGATATATTACCAGTCATGTGTCTTGAACAACCACTATCTACATACCAAACACTGTTGATACCTTGTCTTGGTTGTTCCTGTACAATTGAACAAATTTAGTCATTTTTAAGAACCCAAGCCATGGTTGACTTGAGCTCTTTGTTTTCCTCTAAATATGATACATTTTGCAATATCATATCTCTTTTGTCATTGAAATCACATTTATCAACAACAATAAGCTAAGGTGATTTGTCTTTAACTTTCCATCTTTGAACTTGTTTGATCGGTAGTGTGGTGGAATTGTTATCATCAACTTGTACTGATTTTAATTTTGACTTTTCTTTATTTAAATCAGTATTGTTTTTAGCAAAAGAATTTGACTTATTTAAGTTTCTTTTTAAATTTGCATTTACAAAGAAATGTTTTCTGTTGTTTGAAATTGAATTATGGAATCTCTGTTTGTTTGTCAACTAATGTTGATGATGACAATTTCTAGCCTTGTGATTTGGCTTTCCACACATATAACAACATATTTTATATTATGTATTTGATGCTTGTATGTTTTGCACGAACTGTTTTGGAAAACTTCCATAGTTATCACAGAATCTGGCCTTAGTATGTCCTTGGCCTTTTGATTCTTTAATAGTCTCTCTTTCCTTTTTCTCATTATGAATTGTTCTAGATGATTCCAGAGGAAATGGGTAATTTTCCTAGCTTTTAGATTCATTACTGATGCTGATATAGCATGAATTGTAGCTTTTTCCTTCTGAATCATCTATACTGGAGTAGGACCAGTGTCTTTCAAACCTGTTCTACAAACATCTTGTTTCACAGAGTTAGTAATAATAGAAGATTTATTTTTAAAGAAACTAGCATTGGTTTCTTTAAAAATATGATCCTCCTTATCAATGTTGCCTATAGAAACAAATCTGTTCTTGAAATCATTTTTCAAGTCAGATATGGATATTGTGACACGTTTACTTTCTTTGTTCTTAAAGTTCATTTCTGATTGTCTTTTTCTTTTCTTTATTTGACATTTTTGAACAGACATTTGAATCAATAAAAACCGTTGATCTTTCATTTATGACAGATGATGAATTACAAGATTGTTTTACTTTACAAATCTTATTTTCCTTAAAGTCTAGTTCATCATCGCTCTCCCACTCTTCAACCAACCCTTATATCTTCACACTTTCTGCAAAAAAACTATCATGATTAATATTAATTTTAGTTTTTATGACAGGGTCAACAGTCAATGAAACATTGACTAAAAGTGTGAAGTCTGTGTTTGATTGAAAACCTAATCCATAGGTCTCTTCATCAGGAGTTGTAATTGATGAAGGCGATGATGTATAATCATGATTAATAGGTGGTGCAATGTTAGCATAACCAACTCCACTTTTACCACCATTAATTTTCTGTGTCATCTGAGACTTGATTATACCTTTAACCATGTTTGATGAAAGCTCAAATTTTTCAACAACCGTCTGCAGCAGACATGAGTTCACTGTTGAGTTTGTTAATTTCTAAAGATAGTTCATCATTACGTGTTGTCAAATCTTTTATATTACACTCTTTATCACGAAGATTTAGTTTTGATTGGTAAATTGATATGTTTAAACCATCTATCTTTTCTTTAAAAAATTTCTCATCGGATTTATATTTACGAGCTTGATATTGAAGTTTTTCAACTTCCAAGATCAAGCGTTCGTTGTGAACTCTATACCTGTTTACCTTTTCTATGCAATTATTAGAACAAAGATTAGAATGTGCCACTTCAATTTCCTCTTGCTTCTTTGTCTCTTCAGGTACAACTTTTACCATGAAGGCCTTTAGCACAGTCTTCTCTTCTGCTTTGATTACTGGAGTGATCTCAACAGCATTTTCCTTGTCATCACAAGTAGATGTTGGAGTAAACTCAATAGCATTATCCTTGTCTTCATTCTTGACTGGACTATTCTCAACAATATTTTGTAACGCCCAGAAAATTTTAGCAAAATAAAAAGAAAGAAAGGCGAAATGCTCCAAGTCAAGGGGTTAAAGTTGTGCAAATGGGAAACTTATCTATTATGGGTTCAAAAGAACGTATGGCCGTCCACACCCTCATTTCTCAAACCTGCTTTTGGCTGGAAATAGAAAAAGAAGCTTCACCAGATTTTTAGAGTGAGAACGCTAAAATTCTTCAAGAAGGTGAAGTTTTCTTGTATATCTGTTTGGTTTTCAGTTGTGCGCATGCTGCTGGACCGATTTTTATGTGTTTCTTTGTGTCTGGTTGCTTGTTCTTGCGTGTTTAGGTGGTAGAACTCCAGGCGCTCTCGGGTTGGTGGAGTTTTACTCGAAAGCTGTTAGAGGTGAGTTCTAGATCCCCAGTTTTACTTGTTTTTAACTTGTTTGGGGCTGAAATGCATATTGCCAACTGCTTTACAACCGAAAATATAACTGATTTATGTGCTTTGCACCTGTTGTTCGTGTGAGTGTGTGTTTCGAATGCTTGACCGATTTGTGTGGTTGTATGCTTGTTCTAAGAGTTTAGCATGCTAGATCGGTGCTGAGAATGTATAAGAATGAGGATTTGGAACTGAATATAGCATAGGTGACAACTTCAGGTTGGCTTAGTTCATCCGTATTTAGACTTGAGTGTTCGCATAAGTGTTGTTCATGCGCATTTGCAGTGTTCATCCGCATTTGCCCTTAGTACAGCCAAAGTGTTCATCCGCATTTGCCCTTAGTACAACCAAAGTTTTCATCCGCATTTGTTTTGCCCATGCACATTTGCTATAGTGTCCATGCGTATTTGCTTTAGTCATTCGCATTCGGTTCATGCGCACTTCCTAACACTTGGAATAATTCCTGAGAATGTTCATCCGCATTTGTTTTCATCCGCATTTTTCTAAGTTCATCCGCATTGGATGTTTTCATCCGCATTTGTCTAAGTTCATCCGTATTTGTCTAAGACTCGGGAATTTCTGAAATTTTGGGTAATAGAATTTAAGTGTGGGGAACTTTTGTATGAGGGAAGGTTATGCTTGGTTCTTCCTTATGTGCTGCTTTTACTATGTCAATCATATTTTCATGTTATGTGATTAAGTAATGAGCATCTTAATAAGTATTATCCATAACAAGTGAACCCAAGGAATAAAAGAAGAACAGTGAAACTTAATGAATGTTACCCCCGGCTCTTATGATGAATGAAAAGACTTGCAAGCAAATGAATGGAGGTTCACGACTAGGAGGTCGTTTGCTCAACTGATGTACGGCTGTATCAGCCCATGAGGATGTACGTCTGGGGTCTAATCCTAGGGATTGACCAATGAATGAATGGGATCCTAGTTCATGAGCAGGCTTCGTGCCTAGCAGTGTGGATCAACTGTCGATGGGTTAGTACCATGATAAACATTTTCCGACAGGGGTTCAACATCTGTTGCCAACCAACAATGTAGGCTCTTACTTTATGCAATCCTAGTTAATGAAAGAGAAAGATAAAGAAAGAAAGATAACAAATCACTTAATGATTGATTATGTATATTGATGAATGATCACCAAATGAAGTTTACAAAAGTGTATTTTCTATTTTATTAAACTAGGACTCACTCAGCAACGCTGACTTTTTATATGCATATCAGTTGGCAGGTAAGGAGTTGCTAAGGATGGGACGGGACTGAAGCTACTTGGTGGATTAAGACTGGCATCCATTTATGCAAATATGATATTTTTGTCTTGTAATGCAACTAAATATTCGTTTGTAACACATAACAACAATGTATTATTTGGCAAAAGTAATCATTAATGCAAGAAATGATTTTTGGTTTAGTTATTCCACTGCAATGGTTTCCCTGTAATAACGTGACTTAAGGTGTTTTCAATAACGAATGATGCTATGAATGACAAACTGTGGGGTTCCAGGGAACGGGGCCTTACAATTTGGTATCAGAGCAAAGTTTAAGAGAATTGGGTAAATTGTTTTACAAAACCTAAACTTAAACCAAAAATGGGACCTAATGAAGGGTTGCCAGCCAAAGTAGCTAGGTGCCATCAGGTAATTTTTCATAAAGTTAACCGGTATTACGTGCGTGTGCTATTTGACTTATGTGCTTAGTAGATTTGGATACTGATGTAGTCTGGATAAGGAATGCTTGGGGGATGAAGAGTAAAGTAAGTGGCTAATCATAACTGGCCACTGTAATTAGGGACTTACTATACTTGAAAAAATCCAAGCTATTACCTTGAATGTCCTTGTTAGTGTTTGAATCTTATAGGGGTAGATCTTATGAAGGGTAGGAAACCTGGGAAGGAAACCTGAGGCGGTGCTCGTGGCGGGCGTACTACTGGGCCACGTGTCACCCGAAGCAAGGCTAAGGATCCTGAGACAACTCATGAGGACATGGATCTTCATAGCCACCAAGAGGGTGAAGGATCAGCCACCCTCAAGTCTACGGTAAAGGAACCTACACTGACGAAGTCTACAACGTCATGCAAAATGTGTTACCTTCAGTGGTGACCGAGGTGTTGAGGGCTGTAAAGGATGGTGAAAAGACCAAATATGCGAGGGAGAAGGAGAAAGCTGATGAAGAGCCATCTAGTCCCAAGGTGGTAATTCATGAGGATGATAATGATGGGGAGAAGGAGACCGCTAAGGGGTGCACCTATGGGGTGTTTCAGAGGTGCAAACCCCCGACCTTTGATGGTAACGACAATGCTACTGCTGCTCATCATTGGGTTCGAGAGATGGAGGTGGTTTTAGACATCAGTGAGTGCCGGGAGGATCAAAAGGTGAAGTTTGCCTCCCATTCTTTCATTGACTCGGCATTATGCTAGTGGGACAACATTATCCAAGCCGAGGGGAAATGATCTGTTGTAAGGATGAGGTGGTTGGATTTGAAGGAACTGGTACTGGAGGAGTATTGTCCATATTTGGAGTTGGACAAAATTGAGAAGGAGTTCTTGCAATTGGAGGCTGGAAACATGACACATCAAGAGTATACCTCTAAGTTCAATGAGCTTGCAAGACTAGTGCCGGATCTGGTAACTCTAGAGTCCAAGAAGATTAAGAGGTACATGCAGGGTCTGCCCGTGGATATCAGGAGGAACATGATAGCTGCTAGACTGAGCATTTTCAGGTCTGCAGTAGACTTGGCCGGGAGGTTGTATGATGAGAGGGATCCAGTGCCAATTTCGGGGAAGGTTGAGAAGAGTTGGAACAAGAACGGTAATGGGAAGAGATTCAGGGGTGACCACTATGGGATCGGGGAAAAGAAGATGAGGATTGACGATCGCCTCTCAGGATTGAGTAAGGGGAATCACAGGAAGGAATGCAAGAAGTGTGGAAAAGCACACATGGGTGAATGTAGAGTGGGATCGAACATGTGTTTTAAGTATGGAGGCGAAGGCCACTATGTTAAAGAGTGCAGGGTACCACGATGTTATCAATGTGGGGAGGTAGGCCACTCGGGCCGAGATTGCAAGAAGGGTGGAGCAGGGAGCTCAGGGACGCAGACTTTGGGCGAGAAAGGGAGGAGTGAGAACACCAAAGCCAAGGCAAGGGCATTCAACATGACTCGGGAAGAAGCCAGAGTGGACCCTGAAGTAGTTTCAGGTATGTTTTTGGTAAACCAATTGTATGCCTGTGCTCTTCGATTCGGGTGCTAGTAGAAGTTTTGTATCTACTACCTTTTGTCGTGAAATGCATGGTAAGAATATGAAGATAGACGTGCCCTTCTATGTTGAGACAGCATTAGGAAAGTCTACCAAAATGATTGATATGATAGATGATTGCCTCGTAGAGTTGGACAGTCGTAAGTTTCCTGCTAGATTGTATGTGATGGCCCTAGGAGGTTTTGATGTGGTGTTAGGGATGAATTGGTTGGCGGCCTTTGAAGCGAACATCGTGTGCCGAAAGAAGACGATTTGTCTGATTGCTCCCGATGGCAGTTTGGTTACGATACATGGAGACAAGGAGTGCATTACACCGTGAGTAATCTCTATGATCATGGCAGAGAAGTTAATGAGATGCGGGTCTGATGCTTACTTGGCCTTTGTGAAGGATGTGGATGCTATCGTGCCTCAGCTATCAGGCGTGCCGTGGTATGTGATTTCCCCGATGTGTTTCCCGAAGACCTACCAGGGATACCACCTGACCGCGAGATCGAGTTCCAGATTGATCTAATACCTGGTGCCCAACCTGTTGCAAAGGCGCTGTATCGTCTCGCTCCCTCTGAGATGAAGGAATTCATGATCTAGTTGCAAGATTTGTTAGATAAGGAGTTCATCCAACCTAGTATCTCTCCCTGGGGTGCTCCAGTCTTGTTTGTAAAGAAGAAGGATGGTAGTATGAGGATGTGCATCGACTACCGTGAGTTGAACAAGTTGACGGTGAAGAACAGGTACCCATTACCGAGGATTGATAACTTGTTTGATCAGCTCCAAGGCGCCAGTTGGTTCTCAAGAATAGACCTCAGATCTGGTTATCATCAGCTAAAAGTTAAAGAGCAGGATATCCCGAAAACCACGTTTCGAACACGATATGGGCATTATGAATTCCTTGTTATATCTTTAGGATTAACCAACGCGCCAGTTGCTTTTATGGATTTGATGAATCGGGTGTGTCGGCCGATGTTGGATAAATCAGTGATTGTGTTTATCGACGATATCCTGATTTATTCGAAGAGTGAAGAAGAGCACGTCGGTCATACTCGCGAGGTATTGGAGACGCTTAGAAGAGAGAAGCTGTATGCTAAGTTCTCCAAATACGCGTTCTGGTTGCGGGAGGTTATTTGGTTCATGTGGTTAATTCTGAAGGGATTATGGTGGACCCGGCAAAGGTGGAGGCGGTTATGCAATGGAAGACTCTAAAGACGCCATCCGAGATCCGCAGTTTCTTGGGTTTGGCGGGCTACTACAGAAGGTTCATCCAAGACTTCTCCAAGATAGCTTCACCATTGACCAAATTGACCCATAAGGATGTGAAGTTCGTATGGGGTCAAGTGCAGGAGAATACATTCAAAGAGTTAAAGACAAGATTGACTCAAGCTCCTGTCTTGACGTTACCCGAAGGGAATGAAGACTTGGTGGTCTATTCAGATGCTTCTTATTCAGGATTAGGTTGTGTGTTGATGCAACGGGGAAGGGTTATAGCCTATGCGTCCTGGTAATTGAAGATCCATGAGGCTAACTACCCTACTCATGACTTGGAGTTGGTGGCTGTGGTCTTTGCATTAAAGATTTGGAGGCATGACCTGTACGGGACAAAGTGAACCATCTTCGCTGATCATAAAAGCTTAAAGTATTTCTTCGAGCAGAAGGATCTTAATATGAGACAACGACGATGATTGGAACTCATAAAAGACTACGACTATGAGATTCATTATCACCCAGGTAAAGCTAACGTGGTAGCTGATGCTCTAAGCCGGATGGAAAACCGGGAACCGATTTGGGTGAGATCTTACTAGTTGATCGTGACTCCTGAGGTGATAAAGCAAGTGGGTGAAGCTCAAAAGAGGCTATAAAGCCCGAGCACGCTAATGAGGAATGGATGAAAGGGTAGATCGCGAACCTGGAATAAAATGCCAATGGAATCAAAATGAGGTTTGGGCGTATGTGGGTTCCTAAAATATGGAGGTCTGTGAGAGAAAGTGTTGGATGAAGCTCACAAGACTCGCCACTCCATTCACCCGGGAACCAACAAGATGTACCAGGACCTAAAGAAGAATTATTGGTGGCCAGGAATGAATGCTGATGTAGCGAGGTATGTAGAAAGATGCTTGACCTGTCTCCAGGTTAAGGCCGAGCATCAGAAGCCATACAGGAAAATCCAACCCTTGGAAATTCCTGAAGGGAAGTGGGAGCATATTACTATGGATTTCATAATGAAGCTACCTCGTACAGCTAAAGGTTATGATGCCATATGGGTCATAGTGGATAGACTGACGAAGAGTGCTCACTTTATACCCATCCGAGAGACGTATAATTGGCTAGCCGAATTGTTCATCAATGAGATAGTTACCCGTTATGGTGTGCCGGTATCGATCGTCTCGGACAGAGATACGCGGTTTACATCCAAATTTTGGAAGAAGTTCAATGATGCGATGGGAACCAAACTGCACATCAGTACAGCATAGCACCCACAGACGGATGGCCAATCCGAAAGAACTATCCAGACCTTAGAGGACATGCTTCGGGCATGTATCTTAGACTTTGGTGGAAGTTGGGATAGTCACCTACCGTTGGCAGAGTTCTCATACAATAACAGCTACCATGCCAGTATTGGTATGCCCCCGTATGAGATGCTCTATGGCCGGAAATGTAAAACCCCTGTTTGTTGGGGGGAAATTGGACAGAAGGAGTTGGGGAGTATCGAGGTTATCAAAACGACCAACGAGAAGCTAGGCAGAATTAAAGCCTATATGAAAGCCGCCAAAGATAGGCAAAAATCCTATGCCGACAAACGTCGAAGACCAATCGAGTTTAACGTCGGTGACAGAGTGATGCTGAAGGTGTCCCCTTGGAAAGGGATAATTCGTTTCAGAAAGAGAGGAAAGTTAAGCTCTCTATTTATTGGGCCTTTCAAGATAGTAGCCTGTGTGGGAGAGGTTGCCTGTAGGTTGGAGCTACCCGATGAGTTAAGTGGAATTCATCCAACCTTCCATGTATCTCACCTAAGAAAGTGCTTAACCGATGAAGATATGATAGTGCCACTGGAGGACATTGAGGTCGATGAACGACTCAATTATATGGAGCAGCCAGTGGCCATCATCGACAGAAAAGAGAAGAGATTACGGAATAAAGCGGTTCTACTAGTACGGATACAGTGGAGGCACAGGAAGGGATCCGAGTCTAAGTGGGAGACAGAGGAAGAGATGAGACAACATTACCCGCATCTGTCCGAGGAGTGACAGGTTTCGGGGATGAAACCCATTTAAGTGGGGTGGACTTGTAACGCCCAGAAAATTTCAGCAAAAGAAAAAGAAAGAAAGGTGAAATACTCCAAGTCAAGGGGTTAAAGTTATGCAATTGGCAAACTTGTCTATTATGGGTTCAAAAGCACGTATGGCCGCCCACACCCTCATTTCTTACACCTGCTTTCGGCTGGAAACAGACGAAGAAGCTTCAACCGAATTTTTAGAGTGAGAAAGCTGAAATTCTTCAAGAAGGTGAGGTTTTCTTTTATATCTGTTCGGTTTTCAGTTGTGCTCATGCTGCTGGACCAATTTTTATGTGTTTCTTTGTGTCTGGTTGCTTGTTCTTGCGTGTTTAGGTGCTAGAACTCCAGGCGCTCTCGGGTTGGTGGAGTTTTACTCGAAAGATGTTAGAGGTGACTTCTAGATCCCCGTTTTTACATGTTTTTAACTTGTTTGGGGTTGAAATGCATATTGCCTACTGCTTTACAACCGAAAATATAACTAATTTGTATGCTTTGCACCTATTGTGCATGTGAGTGTGTGTTTCGAATGCTTGACCAATTTGTGTGGTTGTATGCTTGTTCTTAGAGTTTAGCATGATAGATTGGTGCTAAGAATGTATAAGAATGAGGATTTGGAACTGAATATAGCATAAGTGACAACTGCAGGTTGGTTTAGTTCATCCGCATTTAGACTTGAGTGTTCGCATAAGTGTTGTTCATGCGCATTTGCAGTGTTCATCCGCATTTTCCCTTAGTAGAGCCAAAGTGTTCATCCGCATTTGCCCTTAGTACAGCCAAAGTGTTCATCCGCATTTGTTTTGCCCATGCACATTTGCTACAGTGTCCATGCGTATTTGCTTTAGTCCTCCGCATTCTGTTCATGCGCACTTCCTGAAACTTGGAATAATCCCTGAGAATGTTCATCCACATTTGTTTTCATCCGTATTTGTCTAAGTTCATCCGCATTGGTCTAAGTTCATCCGCATTTGTCTAAGTTCATCCGCATTTGTCTAAGACTTGGGATTTTCTGAAATTTAGGGGAATATAATTTAAGTGTGGAGAACTTCTGTATGAGGGAAGGTTATGCTTGGTTCTTCGTTATGTACTACTTTTACTATGTCAATCATATTTTCATGTTATGTGATTAAGTAATGAGCATCTTAATAAGTATTATCCATAACAAGTGGACATAAGGAATAAAAGAAGAACAATGAAACTTAATGAATGTTACCCTTGGGCCCTTATGATGAATGAAAAGCCTTGAAAGAAAATGAATGGAGGTTCACGACCAGGAGGTCGTTTGCTCAACTGATGTACGGTTGTATCAGCCCATGAGAATGTACGTCTGGGGTCTAATCCTAGGGATTGACTAATGAATGAATGGGATCCTAGTTCATGAGCAGGCTTCATGCCTAGCAGTGTGGATCAACTGTCGATGGGTTAGCTACCATGATAAACATTTTCCGATAGGGGTTCGGCATCTATTGCCAATCAACAATGTATGCTCTTGCTTTGTGCAATCCTAGTTAATGAAAGAGAAAGATAAAGAAAGAAAGATAATGAATCACTTAATGATTGATTATGTATATTAATGAATGATCACCAAATGAAGTTTACAAAAGTGTATTTTCTATTTTATTAAACTAGGACTCACTTAGCAACGCTGACTTTTTATATGCATATCAGTTGGCAGGTAAGGACGTTGTTGAGGATGGCACGAGACTGAAGCTACTTGGTGGATTGAGACTGGCATCCATTTATGCAAATATGATATTTTTGTCTTGTCATGTAACTAAATATTCTTTTGTAACACATAAGAACAATGTATTATTTTTAAAAAGTAATCATTAATGCAAGAAATGGTTTTTGGTTAAGTTATTACGCTGCGATGGTTTTCCTATAATAATGTGACTTAAGGTGTTTTCAATAACGAATGATGCTATGAATGATCAATTATGGGGTTCCCGGGATTGGGGCTTTACATCTTTTCTTTCACTTCATCTACCTTCTCCTTAATAGTGTTTGAATAAGCTGGAGTAATCTCAACAGCTATTTCCTTTTCATCTTCATCATTTACTTTCACACTTTCAACCTTCCTCACTTCTACCTTCTCAAACACCCCATCTAACAAATCATCAGTCACAAACTCAGCTAACACATTCTCAACATGATCTTTACCAATCTGAATTTCTACAAACAAGGTAGTATAAAGCTTCATATCTAATACCTCCATCTGGTTGGACCAGTCATACTCACCTTCTGTTTGAGATACCAGTACTTTGTTATTAGATGAACTAGCCTTATCTCCTTTAGTTTCAACCTCCACCATGACCATCTTCTTTCCATTATCAGCTTGAATAGACCTTCCCTCAGTGTATTCTCTAGCAAAGTGACCAGGTTTGTCACAGTTGTAACATCTCAAGTTTGTTTTGCCAAACCCGATTTTGCTAGAATTGCTTAGACCAAAAACTTTTCTCATGGTTCTTCTTGCAAAGTTCTTAGCATGATACACCACCATGGCCATTTGATACTTCATATCAATCTTTTCTACATCATCTGGGTTGACTTGTTGCAAGTCATCAACCATGATGTTGGGTGTATTGAGTCTTCCAGCAAAGAAAGCTTCACAGCTGTTATTGAATGAGGTAAAAAGAGCAAGGTGTTCTTCTGCAATCTGGAAAATCTATTTGTTGGGTTGGCTGTTAACAACAAATGCTTGTTTTGCAGGTTGAGATGATTGAATTTGAGAATAGGTTGGGATATATGATTGAACTTAAGGCAATGATTGATCCTTGAAATTTTGATGAACTGATGCTGATTGTTGTTGTTGCTGCCACAACTGAGAGTAGCTGACATAGTAATTCGGATTACTAGCCATTTTGGTGTACAATGCCGATGCTTCAGCTCCGATTGTGTTTATGTAATTGGCAGCTCTCTATTTATTTTATGTAATTGGCATCTCTCTGTTTATCATCCATGTCATAGGATTTGATAGTAGAGATCAGATCACTCAGAGATAGGGTAAACAAATCTTTGGTTCTCTTGATAGTAGTGCAGTTGTTGTTCCAACTATATGGTAGTGAGTTTAACAACTTCTTGTTCACTGAAATGTTCTCCAGTGTGATTCCTATACTCTTCATCTTGGTTATCAGTTTTACGAACCTAGACATTTGGGCTTCCAAAGTTTCATCAAGAATATGATGGAACATATTGAACTCTTAGTTAAGCATGTCTTTCCGGCTTTCCCGCATGTCTTTGTTTCCCATTATCTGCTCTTCCATAACATCGCATAAATCTTTATCCTTCCAAAAGTCTTTGAATTTCTGGGCTATCTCAGTGGTAAGTGCCATTGTGATGGCAGCATAAGCTTTGTCATCCACCTCCATCTTTTTCATGTCTTCCTCATCCCATAAATGCTTAGGTTTTGGCACTAGGTCTCCCTTGTCATTAGTATAAATTGAAATGTATGGACCTTGTTTGATAGATCTCATCATCCTGGGTTCCATGTAAATGACAGGATTCTCAAAGTGATAGACCTAATCTGGATAGTCTTCCTCGCTGAGAAGTCAGGGAGGCTTTATGCTAGTTCCGATCTCATTGTCAAGATTAAGAGTAGCAGTTATGTGCTTCAGATTTGCCATCTTTCTCAAGTAAAAATCAAATTTCAAACAAATTCTTCAAACTTGAAGTTTTCGCACGAATGATCAAGTTCTCGTGTGAAATCTCTTAAACTTTTAGAGCGGAAAGTTCTGTAACTGTATTTCGTGAAAACCTCAGCTTCTCGCGCGAATGAAGTCTTCTAGTAACAAAATTATGCGAATACTTCAACTTCTCGCACGAAATCCAACTTTTCGAACAGATTCACCAACTTTTCGCCTGATAAGTTTGTGCTATTTTGAATGTTTTCATCTTCACTTTATCACCAAATTGATTAAAGTTCGATTAATTAAGTGTTCAATTAGTGATTTAGGTTCAATTAAGATCCTAGTTGTCTTCAATTGATTCAATAAAGCTCAATTAAGGTCAAGAACATCTTCAATTCTTCAAATGCCGAGATAATCAGTTTCATCATCTTCAAATATGAACAAACTTTGTAGAAATCAAGTATATCTTCGAATATCAATCAAATTACATCACTCACTTCAATCTTCAATCAATCGATCAAGACTTTACCAAGCTCTGATACCAATTGTAAGGAACAACATGTGACATAGATCGATCTCGAAACGAATATGCAGAATGTAGACATTACGTTTAAGATTGCAGGATTAAAGGAACAACTCAAACACAAGATGTAAATAACTTCAATAGTATTGCTCTCTGATTTGGTAAAGATTACAGTAAGTATGAAATCAGGAAATGAACAAAAGCTTAACAATTAGATTACAAAACTTATATATATACTAAACTAGAAGTTCTCGCACGAGTCACTAGTTCTCGTGAGACTAGATGTTGTCGCTCGAGAATCAAGTTTTCGCACGGTAGCTTTGTCTTGTAGCATGACTTGATCTTCTTCATCTTGATTTGATTTCCCCAGCCTCTAGGTTCAACCCCTACACTTCTGAACCCAAAAGTGAAGTCTTCTGAAGCTTGAAGACAAAGTCTTCTGAAGCTTGAAGACTTATTTCTTCTGAAGACTCAGAAGACATGTGTCCCTGACACACTTTTGACAAAAGCTGAAGACCTTTCTGCTGCCAGCTCTGAAGACTCAACAACTTATACAAGTTGGTGATTATTTCCATACTTTTGTCAACTATACATTATGGTGTCTGTATCTGTAACTTTCCACTCTTGTACTTTTATCCTTTTCGTAATAAAATAGGATGTGAGCAATGGCATGTCATAGTCACTTGTCAAAAGGCAGCCTGTCTTTTGATTTTACATTGATCTTATTGTCTAGATTAGTATCCAGCTGGCCTTTAAAGTATGACCGGCTGTAGGATGCAGTATAATGTGTCTCATGTAACCAGTCTTAGGACTAAGCCTTGTAACAATTGTAACACACTTAAGAGTAATATAAATCATCGTTGAAAACCAATCTTTGTGCTTTGAGTGTTCTTATCTTTAGTTCATTGTTTCTTTGCCTGGTTCCTTATTTGATCTAGTAAGTGTGTCTTCTCCAATTGTGAGATTGTTTTTGAACAAACCATAACCGGTCCTGCAACATGCTTCTCTGACATACTTTTGACAAAAGTAGAAGACCTTTCCGCTGCTAGCTCTAAAGACTCATCAACTTATATAAGTGGGTGATTACCTTTTTACTTTTGTCAACTGTTCAGTATGGTGTACTTGTCTGTAACTTCCAACTTTAGTACTTTTATCCTTTTTGTAATACAATAGGATGTGAGCTATGGCATGTCAGAGTCAAATGTCAAAAGGCAATCTGTCTTTTGACTTTACATTGATCTTGTTGTCTAGATTAGTGTTCAGCTAGTCTTCAAAGTAAGGTCGGCTATAGGATGTAGTATAAAGTATCTCATGTAACAAGTCTTAGGACTAAGCCTTGTAATAACTGTAAAACACTTGAGAGCAATATACATCATTCTTGAAAACCAATCTTTATGTTTTGAGTGTTCTTATCTTTTGTTTATTATTTCTTTGCCTGGTTTCCTATTTGATCTAGTAAGTGTGTCTTCTATAACTATGAAACTATTATTAAACAAACCATAACCGGTCCTGCAATTGGTATCAAAGCTTCTTAGGCTCTTGATTGCAACATCTCACCATCTTGAATCACTCTCCAGTTTCATAAACACTAATTGCTCAAATGGCAGCTCTCACTAAAGCTGATATGGAAACTAGCACCATGACTAAATCTCCACTGATCGCTCCTGATGGCTTTGATGCTGGGTGTATGAGGATGGAAGGCTTCATCAAGTCTTAAGACAGCAGGATGTGGAGATCCGTAGTCTCAAGACCTCACATCCCAAGTACTACTTCATCAACTACTAGAGGTAGGATGATAACCAAGGAAGTGGCTGATTATTCTGAGGAAGACCAGATGAAAATTGATATTAATCAGAAAGCTATGATCTCTCTTCAAACTGCTATTCCTAACTCCATTTACAAAGGCTTCAAGAAGTGTAAGACTGCAAAAGAACTTTGGGATGCATTGAAGCTGATGTATGAAGGATCTGAGGAGGCTAAGGAATACAAGAAAGACATCATGAAGCAGTAGTGTGAAAACTTCACCATCAAGACAAGTGAAAGTATTACTCAACAATACTTTAGGTATGTTAAGATTATAGATACTCTGATTAATGTTGGAGTCAAACTTGAGAACAGGAACATAGTGAGAATGTTCATGTTCTATCTTCCTAGACAATGGACACACTATTGTGTGGCTATCAATAGAACTAAGAACCTCTCTACCCTCACTCTCACTGAGCTATATGGTATCCTGAGCGGTTACCAAATGGATATGAACATGCAAGATCCATCTACCAGCTCATCTAGCACCCAAAAGAGTTTAGCCCTTTATGTGGTTGAAAGGGATAGCAGATGCCACACCCTTAATTTCCACAAAAGGGGTATTACCGTTAGGCGCGTGACATACCAGGATCTCAGTTGTTAGTTACACCAAAGGACACATTAAATACAAAACATAGTTGTTTATCATTAACAGAAATTCCCAAATACATAATTAATAATGAATTCTTGAAAACATTTACGGAAGCGTAAACACTCATAATTCAAATAGTGCAAAACGCGCGCAACCCAAAGAAATATATAATTTGTAGAAACAATGTTTAATCGTTTAAAGAAATCAGAAGGTATGCAAAATGAAATGCTCCTAGCCGTGCACACCTTAAGGACCTGAAAGAAACAAGTTAAAGTGTCAACACAATGTTGGTGAGTTCATAGGTTTTGATAAACAATAATATAATCGAAAGCAGATCAAGTAGACAAAGTAATATCAGTAGATAACTAGTCTACATAACAAGTTACTTAGTGTATGAAGTTCACAACCGAAGCTGACAATGTAAATGTATGCCTCGGCTATGGCTACCAGACCACAGCAACAGAAATTAGGTCAATTAAACACCCATTTGACGTGCAGTCGTGCTAGCGCGACTATCCCGGGTGGGGTTTGTCAAACCCTGTAGATCTACTCAGAATTACCTCGCTAAAGTACATAAATTAACGGTTTGAAAATGTGGACTTAAATTGGTACAACACTAGTAAACATGTGATAATACAGTAATACTGATCAAATGAAGAATATTTTGAAAAGAACATGTTTCTTTTCCCTAAAAAGACTATAAGTAAAGTGGGGCCGTAAACTAACCTTGGATGCACAGCAACAAGAGAAAAATGCAAGCACAAATAATTAGGTTTCTGAATAACCTGAATTTACATTTAATGCTTAATTAATATTAAATACTAATATTTCGGCCGTACGGTTTCAAGTTTTCGATTTCGGTTCGCAGTGAAAACCATCGGATACAATACGGTTATACAACACCGACATGTATTAAACATCGTACCCATACGCAGAACCAATACCATGCATGACAACATATTTACCCTTTATGTGAAGCAACCACACATACGCAAAACCAACAGTCCCCACCAAACCCATATTTAAAAACCATATACATGCGAACATACAATACATAGAATATAGTAAACACACACATTCACTAGCACTCCCTACCACCTACTTTCGGTAGAAAGACTACACACACATACACCAAAAGAACACATCTAAGATGAACCCACACACAACCAAACACATACACACAATGCACACACAAGGAACACACACACACACACACCCACCAAGAACACACACACGGTCGAACATACACCCATACCCACACCCGCTTGCACCCTCGGCCAACCACACCATACCCTCGCTGGAACAACCCCACCAACCATTATATACATACATCCATGTGGAAGAACACACAACATATAAACATACAAACACAACGGGAAATGCTTACACACATACGAATGACACGACATTCCCGTGTCTGAAGTGCAACCCGGTTTCATCAACCTTTGAATCCAACAATCTAGATATGCACCGAAACCGCATCCATCAAGCCCGAAACTGTATGAAATCGAACAACTTAATGAACAAGAAAGAAACGTACCGAAGAAATAGGCTGATTCGGTTGATCGATTGCAAGCGGAAAGGCCATCAATTGGTGTATGGTCGACAAGAGATCACGATGAGTAACAAGGGAACCACCGGGGATGAGATTTGATGATCGAAAGGCTGCCGGAGGGAATTAGCCACCTAGAGAGCTGTAATCAGGAGGTGTTCTACCATTGAAAGGGAAGCGTAAGGGAGAGGATAGCCATCAACGATTGTGGAAGTTCGGGTGATTAGGGTTACGAAAGAGGAGTTCGGGTGGTTTAGAAGGGAAGCCGAGAGGGGGTTACGGCTTTCATAAAGAAAATTGTGTAAAAGTTACACATTGGTCCCTTAGTGTTTCATAATTTGCATTTTGAGTTAACTAAGTTTAATTTATTTAGAGTTAATTAGAATATCTGTATTTATCATTTAATAACAATAATTTGATTAATTATAAAATAACGGAGAGAGGTTGGGTTGTCACATCATCCCTTTGTTGAAGAAATTTTCGTCCCGAAAATTAGGACATCATCAGGTTTGCAAGAATACCAGATTTAGTGATCTGTGATGTACAAGAAATGTTTTCAGAGGGATTTAGTAACAACCCAAAAGAAAGAATTATCTGGTTTTACAGGAGTTGTGACATCATCCCCTTGTTGAAAGGAATTTCGTCCCGAAATTTAAAGAAAAGATATCTTAAGAATGATACCTTAGGAAGTGGATGCCTGATCTTTGAACAGTTGAGGGTACTTCTTTTCACCTAATCTTCATGTTCCCAGGTAAACTTTGGTCCGTGCTTTGAATTCCATCTAACACGCACAATGGGAATTTTGCTTTAAGGTCTTGACTTCTCGATCCATAATCTTCACTGGTTCCTCAATGAAACGAAGTTGTTCATCAATATCCAGTTCCTCTAATGGAATGACAAGTGATTCATCGGCTAGACACTTTTTCAGGTTTGAAACATGGAGCATGTTATGAACACCATCGAGTTCCTCGTATAAGTCTAGTTGATAAGCTACAGGACCGATTCTTTTGACAATCTCAAACGGTCAAACATATCTAGCGTTTAGTTTACCATGCTTCCCAAAGCCTATTACACCTTTCCAAGGTGAAACTTTCAATAACACCTTGTCACCGACTTAAAATTCCAAAGGCTTTCTCCTTTGGTCCGCATAACTTTTCTGACAATCCCGAGCTGCAGCCATATGGTTTCAAATCTGAACAATCTTCTCTGTGGTTTCATGAATAAGCTCAGGACCAGTTAAGTAACATCACCAACCTCTGTCCAACAGAGTGGGGATCTACATTTTCTAACATATGATAGCTATTGTTGTTAGAAAATTCAACCGAAGGCAGATGAGTTTCCCAACCGTTCCTAAAGTCTATAATGCATGCCCTAAGCATGTCTTCTAGGGTTTGAATCGTGCATTCTATATGACCAACTATCTACAGATGATAAGCCATGCTCATATCCAAATGAGTGCCTAGTGACTTCTGTAGTGACTGCCAGAAGCGCGAAGTGAATCACGCGTCACGATCAGAGATGATTGAGAGCGGCACGCCATGTCGTGACACAATTTCCTTCAGGTAGATCTATGCCAGTATATTCACTTTGTAGTTCTCATGAATGGCCAAGAAATGTGCTGATTTGGTCAAACGATCCACTATCACCCAGATAGTATCATTTCCAGGTTGTGAACGGGGTAACTTAGTAACAAAATCCATGGATATGTTCTCCCACTTCCACATTAGGATCTCTGGCCGTTGAAGCAAACCTGATGGTTTTTGATATTCCACCTTAACCTTTGAAAATACCAAACACTTTGACACGTAGGTAGTAATTCAGCTTTCATGTTAGGCCACCAGTAGATGACCTTTAGCTCTTAGTACATCTTGTCAGATCCAGGATGTAACGAGTAGCTAGACTTGTGAGCTTCATCCATTACTAGTTCCCTGATATTCCAGAACAAAGGGAATCCATACTCGATCTTCATAGTAACAAAGCTTATCGGGTTTCTCTTGAAATAACTTCTCAGCTCCTCTGAGAGATTCGAACTTGAGGTTCTGCTCTTGTATTGCCTCAACCTCTGCATTCTTGATTTGTAATGGTAGATCTAAATGAATGGTTAACTGTAAGCCTGGACACAACGAGGTTTTTAGGTTTCCTTTCGACTAAGGGCATCAGCTACCACATTAGCCTTTCTCGGATGGTACTTGATGGCACAATCATAATCATCAAGTAATTCCAACCATCGTCGCTATCTCATGTTCAACTCCTTACATTCATAAATGTGCTGAAGACTCTTGTGATTAGTGAAGATCGTGCACTTGGTTCCATAAAGGTAGTGTCTCCAGATCTTAAGTGCAAATACCATAGCTCCCAACTCTAAATCATGAGTTGTATAGTTCTTCTTATGCACCTTGAGATGCCTTGATGCATAAGCTATCACTTTCTTACGTTGCATCAATACGCAACCCAACCCTTGGATTGACGCGTCGCAATACACCACGAAGTCATCTGTTCCCTCTAGCAACGCCAAAAATTGGTGCACTGCACAGCTTGTCTTTAATCGCTTTGAAAGCCGCTTCTTCATTACTAGCCCATTTGTAAACAGTTCCTTTGTAAGTTAGGGTAGTCAGAGGTTGTGTAAGTTTTGAGAATCCTTCTATGAAGCGCCGGTAGTAACCCGCTTTTCCAAGAAATTGGCGCACCTCAGCAGGCATCGTCGACGCAGGCCAATTCTTGATTGCCTCAATCTTAGACGGGTCAACATGAATGCCATTCTCGTTAACTACATGCCCTAAAAACTATATTTCTCTCATCCAGAAGTCACATTTGGAAAATTTGGCATATAGTTGCTCTGTCTTCAGAAGTTCTAGAATAAGTCTTAAATGTTCCTCATGTTCCTCCCTAATCTTGGAGTAAATTAGTATGTCATCAATGAAGACGATGACAAACTTGTCTAAATAGGGTTTACAAACACGGTTCATGAGGTCCATAAAGATTGCAAGCGCATTTGTCAATCCGAATGGAAAATGCCCGTATAAAGTTCTAAAAGCTATCTTAGATATGTCTTCTTCTCAAACTCTGAGCTGATGATATCCAGATCTCAAATCAACCTTTGAGTGGTAACTCGATCCCTGAAAATGATCAAACAAGTCGTCGATACGTGGAAGAGGGTAACGATTCTTTATGGTAACCTTGTTTAGTTCCCAATAGTCAATGCACATTCGAATGGTTCCGTCTTTCTTCTTCACAAATAACATAGCCGCTCCCCAAGGTGAAGAACAGGGGCGTATGAATCCTTTGTCTAATAGTTCCTGCAACTTCTTTGACAATTCCTGTAATTCGTTCGGGGCCAAGCGATACGACACTCGAGTAAAAAGGGCAGCCCCTGGTGTTAGTTCGATCTAAAACTCTACTTGCCTGTGTGGAGGAAGGCCAGGCAAGTCCTCTGGAAACACTTCAGGAAAATCCTTAACGATAAGGATATCATCAATTCATTTATCCTCTATGGCCTTTTCAGTAACTAAGGCTAAAATCACCGAATGTCCTTTCCTCAAGCACTTCTGAGCCTTCATGTAAGAGATAATACCAACCACAGCACTACACTTATCACCTTCCACTGTGAGTATCTCTCCAATAGGAAGGGGAAGTCCGATGAGTTTCTCTCGACAGATGATTTTGGCTTAGTTCCTAGACACCTATCCATACCAACAATGACATCAAAACTACCAAGTGTGATAGATAGAAGGTCAATGTCAAAATCATACCCAGCCAGACCTATCTTACAACCATGGTATATATGAGAAGTTTCTATAATCTTACCATCAACTATTTGTATAGTGTAGTTCGAGTCTAAAGTCATAGATGTAACATCCAATAACTTACTGAACTTATGAGAAATAAAACTCCAATCAGTGCCAGAATCAAACAACACAGAAGCAAGGCAACCATTGGTAGGAAATTTACCAGTTATAGTAGAAGGGTCATTTCGAGCCTCACCTCATCCAATGACGAACGCTCTACCCTTAACACCACCATTTCCATTGCCATTGCCACCATTCTCCTTCCTATTGTTAGCACCATTACCACCATTGTTTATCTTTCTCAGCTTTGGGCAATTTCTATTAATATGCCTGGTTTGACCACATTCATAACAGCTCTTTTGTTCATCCTGTTATGGTGGCTGCTTGGCTGTGATATTCACATACAATTTTGGTTGCATGGCCAAATTTACCACATCTCTCATAGGTGTTCTTGTTACACGACCCATTATGGTGATAGTTACACTTGTTGCATTTGGGCAGTGTTCCAGTATAACCACCTATATGCTGAGAGGATGAAGAAGACTGATTGAATGAGCAAGAGTTGTCGAATTTCTTGGATTGTTGTGCATGTTGCTGAGATGTACCCTTCTTACTGTTGGAACTAGACTCCTACTTTTGCTTGGTATTCCCATCGGATGGTGTTGGTGCAGAACCACGCGGGGCAACTTACCCTGTGTGATGGCCTGATCGGTTAGCATGTGGGCCAATTTGATTACATCCTATATTGTGTTGGGTCGAGAGGCAATTACCATACTCTGAATCTCGGGAACTAATCCATGAAGATATCTCTCCATCCTCAGAGAAGGAGGGTTGACCCTATTGGGGCACAGGGTAGCGAGCTCATGAGAACGAGTAGTATACGCCTCGATCTCCAAACCCGTCATCTTGAGATTCCAGAACTCCATCTCTAACTTTTGCACCTCGTCATAAGTGTAGTACTCCTCTTTTATCAAAATTTTAAAATCCTCCCAGGTAGTTTGATTTGCCATCTCTACCCCCAACATCTGTACTTGAGTGTTCCACCAGGACAGGACAGCTCCATCCAAAGTACCAGTAGCATACTTCACCTGATTTGCCACCTGGCAATTGCACATTTCGAACACTGATTCGAGCTTCTCGAACCATCTCAGAAGACCTACAGCTCCTTCAACCCTAGTAAATGGGTTGGGTTTGTAGTTCATGAAGGACTTGAAAGTACAAACCCCTTGACCTGCAACAAATTTTAGATCAGGACATCAGAATTTTCAATAAGTGTTAAGATTTAACAGGATTGATGGAACGTTATGTCAGGAATGAATTTGGTATTACTTACCGATCGGAGAGGGCTATGGGTTTGGGTTATGGTTGGCCAACGCGTCAGCTAGATGCTGATTTATAAGCGCGGCCAGTTCAGCTGGTGTCATGTTTATGGTACCACGACCACGACCAATTCCGCATCCACGTCCAGACATTCTTAACAATCACAACATACAAAAACAAGTAAATATACAACATATCAACTCCATTTATGTAAGACCCCATTCCTGGAAACCCCACAGTTGGTCAATCACAACCTTATTTATATCAAACATATTAAGATTTATTAAGTAAATAAAACATTGCAGCAGAATAATTCATCAAAAACCATTTCATGCTTTAATAAATATATTTGCCAAGTAATACATCATCGTTTAAAAGATTACAAAATGTCACTTAGTTGTATTACAAAACAACATCATTATTATTGCATGAGATGGATGCCAGTCTTTGCCCGCCAAGTAGCTTCACCCCTCGTGCCATCCTCAGCAACAAGCTATCTGCCAACTGAAAATGGATAAAAAGCCAGCATTGCTGAGTGAGTTCTAGTTTTATATAATAAAATACTTTACCTTAGTAAAAACCTTTCCTTTACTTTCGTTCGTGATCACAAAACATACATACATCTTGATAATATCATTATTATCTTTCAACATTCTTTTTCATTTATTTCGTACTTTCATCATTATCTTTCACTTTCATCTAGACCAATGTCATATGCTACACCCCAAACATTGTGCCCGAAGCTGGTACTGGGCTGAAGTCTATAAATAGACCCCTAACATTGTGCACGAAGCTGACTCCAGTGCCAGGGCAAGTGATAAGGGTCTCGTTTCGTACATATTGGTCAATCACAAAGATTGACCCCTGTGTGCATCCTCATGGGTTATCTAAACCGCACACAGTTGAGCTAACAACCCCTCAATGAGTTATGAATCTCCTTTCAGTTGCTTGCAAGACTTTAAATTCTTTCATTAGGTTCCACGTTGTTAATAATGTCTTTCACTTTCATTATATAATACTTTACGCACAAGAGCATTAACACACCACGTAAAGTCACGTAATAATACTTAATAAGAAACATCAATAACAGGCCATAACATGCATAACATGAACAAACATAACCCACCAAAACATTCCAGAGCTTAATCATAAATTTCTATTTTTCCTAAAATTTCAGAAAAATTCTAAGTCAACTTAGGCACATGAGCACTATGTAGGCGCATGGGCACTATGCAAGCGCACAGACAGTTGGGCGCATGGGAACACTTGGGCGTATGGGAAAAAACTTAGGTGCATAGGAAAAACTTAGGCGCATGGGTACTATGCAGGAGCATGGGTACTATGCAGGCGCATGAGTACTATGCAGGCGCATGGATACTTGGGCGCATGGGAAAACTTAGGCGCATGAGCAAACACTTAGGCGTATGGGAAAAAAACTTAGGCGTATGGGAACTATGCAGGTGCATGAGTACTATGCAGGCGCATGGATACTTGGGCGCATGGGAAAACTTAGGCGCATGGGCAGTTTCGGCGCATGGGCAGTTTGACGCATGGGCACTATGGCAGTTCTAACTTACACTAATTTTCAGTTCCCGATCATCATCCTAACATATCCTTAGCCCAAATATAGCATACCAAGCACATAAAACAAGCATACAACCGTATAATTCGGTCAAACATTCACAAACACACATACCCATATAAAAAAGAGGAAACATATATGGTTTTTAACATACTGGAAGTTGCAAAAATAATAATTTACATGCATTTCAGCCCCAAAACAAGTTTAAAACAGAAAAACCGGGGATCTAGAACTTACCTACAGCAGCCTTCGAGTAAAACTCCTCCAAACTCGAGAGCACTTGGAGTTAAAACACCTAAACACACCAATAACATCCAACCGAACGCAGAAAAACACATAAGACTCGGTCCACAAGCTGAAAATTCAGATGAAACCGAACAAAACACACAAAAACTTACCTTCTAGTCGATCTTCTTCATCTTCTCTCTAAAACTAATGGAAGCTCTGCTTTCCTTCTTTTCTACGGTCGAAGGTAGTTGGTGAGCAGAGGGAGTGGGCGGCCATGCCCACTTTTTAAACATAATAATAATAAAGTTTGCCTCTTGCACAACTTTAACCCCTCAACTTGGGTTATTTCACCTTTCCTTCTTTATACTTCTCTTTTCTTTTCTTTTCTTTTAAAATTTCCAAGTGTTACAAGTCCACCCCCCTTATATAGGTTTCGTCCCTGAAACCTGTCGCTCCTCGAACAGTTGA
This sequence comes from Flaveria sonorensis, assembly GCA_025506505.1. Classification (NCBI taxonomy): domain Eukaryota; kingdom Viridiplantae; phylum Streptophyta; class Magnoliopsida; order Asterales; family Asteraceae; genus Flaveria; species Flaveria sonorensis. The sequence continues at coordinate 27,449,968 of CM046424.1, read as the reverse complement.
GGATAATGCTGTCTCATCTCTTCCTCCATCTCCCACGTAGACTCGGATCCCTTCCTGTGCTTCCACTATACTCGCACCAGTGGAACCACTTTATTCCGCAGCCTCTTCTCTTTTCTATCAATGATGGACACCGGTTGCTCCATATAATTAAGCCGTTCATCTACCTCAATATCCTCTAGTGGCACAATCATATCCTCATCAGCTAAGCACTTTCTCAGATGAGATACATGGAATGTCAGATGAATTCCACTTAACTCATCGGGTAGCTACAACCTATAGGTCACCTCTCCTACTTGAGCAATAATTCGGAAAGGTCCTATATACCTCGGGCTCAGCTTACCCCGCTTTCTGAACCGAATGATCCCCTTCCAAGGTGAAACCTTCATCATAACTTTATCACCCACCTTGAATTCAATCGGTCTACGCCTCTTGTCAGCATACGACTTTTGCCTATCTTTTGCCACCTTCATAAAGGCCTTGATCTTCACTAACTTTTCAGTCGTAGCCTCGATCACTTCAACGATCCCCGACTCCTTCTGTCCGATGTCGCCCCAACATACGGGCGTTCTACTCTTCCTGCCGTATAGCATCTCATATGGTGGCATACCAATGCTGGCATGATAACTGTTGTTGTATGAGAATTCAGCTAATGGTAAGTGTTCGTCCCAACTTCGTCCAAAATCAATAACACATGCTCAGAGCATATCTTCCAGTATCTGAATCATCCTCTCCGACTGACCATCTATCTGAGGATGGTACGCCGTACTGATATGCAACCTCGTCCCCTTCGCGTCAAGAAATCTCTTCCAAAACTTAGATGTAAACCGAGTGTCACGGTCAGACATGATAGACACCGGTACACCATGATGAGTCATAATCTCCTTAATGAATTGATCCGCCAACCTCTCAGATGAATACGTCTCATGGATTGGCAAGAAAATAAGCACTCTTCATCAGACGGTCTAGTATCACCCATATGGCATCGTACCCCCTTGCCGTATGTGGTAACTTCGTATTGAAGTCCATGGTGATGTGCTCCCATTTCCACTCGGGTATATCCAAAGGTTGGATCTTCTCGTATGGCTTCTGATGCTCAGCCTTCACTTGCAAGCAAGTAAGGCATTTGCTCACATACTCTGCTACATCGCGCTTCATACCAGGCCACGAGTAATCTTTCTTCATATGATGATACATCTTTGTAGCACCGGGATGAATAGAGTATCGAGTCTTATGAGCTTCATCCATGATTTTCCCCGTAGGTCTCCATAACGAGGGATCCACGTCTGCCTGAAGCGGGTTCTAACTCTGAGAGTGTTCTCACCCAACTCTGAGACTAGACCTCTCATCCTTTCGGAGTTAAGGCGCTCTTCTTTCAATGCCTCATCTTGGAACCCCTTGACCTGTGTCATTACATCGGAGGTCATCACCAACTGGTAAGCTCCCACCCGGATTGGCTTGGGTCTCTCCTTTCGGCTAAGGGCATCCACCACTACGTTGGCGTTGCCCGGATGGTTGTGGATCTCACAATCATAATCCTTGATCAACTCTAACCACCTCCTTTGCCTCATATTGAGGTCCTTCTGCTCAAAGAAGTATTTCAAGCTCTTATGGTCAGTGAAGATAGTGCACTTCGTCCCGTAAAAGTAGTGCCTCCAAATATTCAATGCAAAGACCACTGCCGCTAGCTCTAAGACATGAGTAGGGTAATTAGCCTCATGGATTTTCAACTGTCAGGACGCATAGGCTATAACCCTTCCCCGTTGCATCAGCACGCAACTGAATCCTGAATAAGAAGCATCTGAATAAACCACCAAGTCTTCATTCCCTTCGGGTAACGTCAAGACAAAAGCTTTAGTCAATCTTTTCTTTAACTCCTCAAAAGCGTTCTCCTGTTCCAGACCCCATACAAACTTCACATCCTTGTGGGTCAGCTTGGTCAATGGTGAGGCTATCTTGGAAAAGTCTTGAATGAATATCCTGTAATATCCCTCCAAACCAAAGAAACTGCGGATCTATGATGGCGTCTTTGGAGTCTTCCATTGCATCACCGCCTCCACCTTTGCTGGGTCTACCATGATCCCTTCGGAATTTACCACATGACCCAAAAACTGAACTTCGCGCAACCAGGGAGCGCATGGAGAACTTAGCATACAGCTTCTCTCTTCTAAGTGTCTCCAATACCTCACGAATGTGACCGGCATGCTCTTCTTCACTCTTTGAATAAATCAGGATATCATCTATAAACACAATCACTAATTTATCTAACATCGGCCGACACAACCAGTTCATAAAATCCGTAAAGGCAGCTGGCGCGTTAGTTAGACCAAAAGACATAACGAGAAACTCGTAATGTCCATAACGCATGCGAAAAGCTGTTTTAGGGATATCCTGCTCCTTCACCTTCAACTAATGGTAACCAAATCAAAGATCTATCCTCGAAAACCAACTGGCACCTTGGAGCTGATCAAACAAGTCATCAATTCTGGGTAGTGGATACCGGTTCTTCACCGTCAACTTGTTTAACTCACGGTAGTCGATGCACATCCTCATACTACCGTCTTTCTTTACAAACAAGACTGGAGCACCCCAGGGAGAGATACTCGATCGAATGAACCCTTTATCCAACAACTCTTGCAACTGGACCATCAGTTCCTTCATCTCTGACTGAGCCAATCGATACGATGCCTTGGCAATAGTTTGAGCACCAGGTATCAAGTCGATCTAGAACTCGATCTCGCGGTCCGTTGGCACACCTGGTAAATCTTCTGGGAACACGTCTGGAAAGTCACACACAACTGGTATGTCAGACAATTATGGTACTGGTGCATCCACATGCTTCACGTAAGCCAGGTAGGCACTACATCAACGTTTCATGCACTTCTCTGCCACCACCATCGAAATCACCTTCGTAACAGTAGTAACTCGATCACCGTATATCGTCACCAAACTCCCATCAGGCGCAGTCAATCGAATCATTTTCTTTCGACACACAATATTTGCCTCATAGGCTGCTAACCAATCCATCCCTAGAACGACATCGAATCAGGCTAGAGCCATCACGAATAATTTAGCAGAGAACCTATGGCCTTCCAACTCTATGTCACAATTTTCTATCAGATCTTACCAATGGTAGTTTCTGCATCAAAGGGCTCATCAATATTTCTACTTCTAACAGGCAACTTAGCACAGAAGGCAGCAGAAATAAAACTCTTATTAGCACCAGAATCAAATAGTACATAGGCACAAGTTTGGTTTACTAGGAATGTACCTGACTCGACAATGGGGTCTACCCTAGAACTTTTGGCCATCCTTCTCGGTCCCCTTCTTTGCCCCAGAACTTTCGGCCCTCGGCTTCCTGCAATCTCTACTCATATGCCCAACCTCGCCACAATTGTAGCACCTCGTCACCCCACAATCCCTTTCCATATGACCGGGCTTCCCACACTTGAAGCAGAGATTCAGTCCTCACCTACACTCCCCTGAATGTTCCTTCCCACACTTACCACACCGCTTAGTCCCCGTACCTGCCGACCCTACCCTCCGGTCATCCATCCTTGCCTTCTTGTTGCTTGGGGTAAAACCACCACAACCAAACCACTTCCCGTTCTAGTTCTTGTCACCATCACCCTTTTTGTTCACCTCTACCACTGCCATTTCTTCTCTCTCAACATATAACCTCCCTACCAGATCAACCACCGACCTAAACGTACTCGGCCGGGCGGTGATCATGTGCCTGTGGATATCTGCCGGCAAACCTTGAATATACCTCTTGATCTTCCTTGACACCAACGTCACCTAATCCGGCACCAGCCTTGCCATCTCATTGAACTTGGTAGTATACTGCTGGTCTGTCATGGTTCCCTCCTCCAGCTGTAAGAACTCTCTCTCAATCTTATCAAGCTCCCTATGAGGACAAAATTCTTCAATTATCAGCTTCTTCAGCTCACTCTACCTCATCCTCCCAATCGCCCTGCTACCCTTGGCCTGGACAATGTTGTCCCACCAGCATAAGGCCGAGTCCACAAATGAGTGGGTAGCAAACTTCACCTTCTGATCCTCTCGGCACTCACTGATATCGAGCACCGCCTCCATCTCCCTCACCCATCGGTGAGCAGCAGCAGCATTACCATTCCCATCAAAAGTTGGGGGCTTGCATCTCTGGAATGCCCCATAACTACACCCCTTGGCAGTTTCCTGCACCACTTCCTCTTCCTCTTCGTCACTAGAGACAACCATTTCAGTTTCTGGTTGTTCCCTTCACCTGAACCTCTCCTAGCGGTCCTCCTCCTTTCCTCCTTCTCTTTCTTTTCATCCTCCCTCACAGCATGAATAACCTCGGTCACCACAGACTGCAGGATCATTTGCATGACCTGACGAACCTCCTCCACAACTGCCTATTTCAAAGAGGCTATCAAATTAGAAATCTCATCACCGCCTTCCTGGTGATGAAGCTCGAGCTCTGCAGGAGCCGTCACAGCAGCCTTAGCCTTGTTCCCAATGACATGTGGCCTAGCACCACGACCACCCTGCACACCTCCTCGAGAAGCCTTCGAAGATCTACCACCCGCCATCCTCTAAACACTATAAGATTCAAACACAAACATGATCATTCAAAGTAATAGCTCGGATTATGTCAAGTATAGTAAGTCCCTAATTACAGTGGCTAGGTGTGATTAGCCACTTACTTTACTCTTCATACCCCAAGCATTGCCTATCCTGACTAGATTAGTATCCAAATCTACTAAGAGCACATAAATCAGATAGCACGCGCACATAATACCGGTTAACCTTAAGAAAGTAAATTACCTGATGGCACGTAGCTACTTGGGTTGGCATCCCTCCATTCGGTCCCATTATCAGTTTAAGTTTAGGTTTTGAAAATATTTACCCATTTCTCTTAAACTTTGGCTCTGATACCAACTTGTAAGGCCCCGGTCCCGGGAACCCCACAGTTGGTCAAGCACAACCTCATTTATATCAAAACATATTAAGATTTGTTAAGTAAATAAAATATTGCAGCGGAATAATACTTAATAAGAAACATTAATAACAGGCCACAACATGCATAACATGAACAAACATAACCCACCAAAACATTCCAGAGCTTAATCATAAATTTCCATTTTTCGTAAAATTTCAGAAAAATTCTAAGTCAACTTAGGCGCATGAGCACTATGTAGGCACATGGGTACTATGCAGGCGCACGGACAGTTAGGCGCATGGGAACACTTGGGCGCATGGGGAAAAACTTAGGCGCATGGGAAAAACTTAGGCGCATGAGTACTATGCAGGCGCATGGATACTTGGGCGCATGGGAAAACTTAGGCGCATGAGCAAACACTTAGGCGTATGGGCAAAAAACTTAGGTGCAAGGGAACTATGCCGGCGAATGAGTACTATGCAGGCACATGGATACTTGGGCGCATGGGCAAACTTAGGCGCATGGGCAGTTTGGGTGCATTGGCAGTTGGGCGCATGGGCACTATGCCAGTTCTAACTTACACTAATTTTCAGTTCCCGATCATCATCCTAACATATCCTTAGCCCAAATCTAGCATACCAAGCACATAAAACAAGCATACAACCACATAATTCGGTCAAATATTCACAAACACACATACCCACATAAAATAGGGGAAACATATATGGTTTTTAACATACTGGAAGTTGCAAAAATAATAATTTACATGTATTTCAGCCCCAAAACAAGTTTAAAACAAAAAAACCAAGGATCTAGAACTCACCTACAACAGCCTTCGAGTAAAACTCCTCCAAACTCGAGAGCACTTGGAGTTCAAACGCCTAAACACACCAAGACACCCAACCGAATGAAAAAAAAACACATAAGACTCGGTCCAGAAGCTGAAAATTCAACTGAAACTGAACAAAACACACAAAAACTTACCTTCTAGACCATTTTTTTCTTCTTCTCTCTAAAACCGATGGAAGCTATGCTTTCCTTCTTTTCTACGGTCGAAGGTTGTTGGTGAGCAGAGGGAGTGGGAGGCCATACCCACTTTTTAAACATAATAATAATAAAGTTTTTCTCTTGCATAACTTTAACCCCTCAACTTGGGTTATTTCACCTTTCCTTCTTTATACTTCTCTTTTCTTTTCTTTTCTTTAAAAATTTCCGGGTGTTACAATTTAAGTATAAGCTATTAAAAGAATTTAGCACATTCACAACTCAAAGTTCAAATAATATTTCTGATAAAATAAATCGTAAGTACATCTCAATCAATTAAACCAAAGATCAAAATCCAAAGACATCAGTCTGATGGGAAACAACCCTTCCCATCTAGGTTTAAAATAAACGAAAATCTGATAGACCAACAAAATGAAATAAAGAGGAAATCAATGCGAATCGACAGATCCGGTGTTGTTCTCGGGTTCATCTTCAGGCTGCTCCTCAAGTTCTTCCTCTGGATCTTCTTCAAGGGCCTCTTCAGGTTCTTCTTCCTGATCATCTTCTTCAGGTTCCGGAAATACATTCAGTGCGTTGACTTGGCCCTCCAGGACATCGAGTCGCTGACTATTTGCTGCGATGTCCACCTCTTCACCAACTACATGCTTAGCTAGAGCGTAACACGATCCATATTCGTATTGTGATGATCGATAAGAGTGTTGAGTCGCTTCTTCAGTTCTTCGATCTCTTCCCTGGATTCCCTTAACCCTTTCCACAACATCACGTTGTCATCCTTCAGTTCAGTGACATGCTTACGCTCAACGTGCAGAGTGGCTGCCAGAGCAGCTATGGCCTGCTTAGGCGGACAAGTAAAGGGAGTTAGAACAGGGGCATAAGGGCTTCTGTAAGGACCAAACCTAGTCCGGGGTCGACGTTCAGGAGGAAGAGGTACACGCTTCTCCCAAATCAACCTAGTCATGTACTACAGATAATGCTCCTACTTGTGGATCAGAGGGTAACGAGGTAAAGCGAAAGGCTGGTAGTAATCAAACTCATAAGCATCATTAGGTCGCATAGGCCAATCATCTGGTTCAGGGGATGAAGGCGGGGAATCAGGGTAAACATGCCTTTTTCTTAACGAAGAAGAGAGTGCAGAAGAAGATGTCATTCTTGCAATCAACAGCTCACAGGAATGAGCAAAAGCAAGCAATCCAGCAGAGCAAAGCAAACAAGGCCAACAAAAAAAACTAAACGTGTCAATATGCATGTAAATAAGGCATCAGGCTATAGTCTAAATGCAATGCAAATGAAATGCAAATTTATTTTAGTTCGCTATAACCATTGGCTCTGATACCAATCTGTCACACCCTCAATTTCCATAAACGGTGTTTTATTGTTAGGCGTGTGACATACCAGGATCTCAGCCGTTAGTTACACCAAACGACACATTAATTACAAAACATAGTTGTTCATCATTAACAGAAATTCCCAAAAACATAATTATTAAAGAATTTTTGAAAACATTTACAGAAGCGTAAACACTCACAATTCAAATAGCACAAAACGCGCACAACCCAAAGAAATATATAATGTGTAGAAACAATGTTTAATCGTTTATAGAAATCAGAAGGTATGCAAAATGAAATGCTCCTAGCTGTGCACACCTTAAGGACCTGAAAGAAACATGTTAAAGTGTCAACACAGGGTTGGTGAGTTCACAGGTTTTGATAAACAATAATATAATCAAAAGTAGATTTAGTAAACAAAGTAATATCAGTAGATAGCTAGTCTACATAACAAGTTACTTAGTGTATGAAGTTCGCAACCGAAGCTGGCAATGTAAATGTATGTCTCGGTTGTGGCTACCAGACCACAACAATAGAAATTAGGTCAATTAAACACCCATTTGACGTGCAGTCATGCTAGCACGACTAGCCCGGGTGGGGTTTGTCAAACCCAGTAGATCTACTCGGAATTACCTCGCTAAAGTACATAAATTAACGATTCGAAATTGAGGACTTAATTTGGTACAACACTAGTAAACATGTGATAATACAGTTATATTGATCAAATGAAGAACATTTTGAAAGAACATGTTTCTTTTCCCCAAAAAGAGTATAAGTAAAGTGGGGCCGTAAACTCACCTTGGATGCACATCAAAAAGAGAAAAATGCAAGCACAAATATTTAGGTTTCCGAATAACCTGAATTTACATTTGATGCTTAATTAATATCAAATACTAATATTTCGGCCGTACGATTTCAAGTTCTCGATTTCGGTTCGCAGTGAAAACCATCGGATACAATACGGTTATACAACACCTACATGTATTAAACATCGTACCCATACGCAGAACCAATACCATGCATGACAACATATTTAACCTTTATGTGAAGCAACCTCACATACGCAAAACCAACAGTCCCCACCAAACCCATATTTAAAAACCATATACATGCGAACATACAATACATATAATATAGTAAACACACACATTCACTATCACTCCCTACCACCTACTTTTGGCAGAAAGACTACACACACATACACCAAAAGAACACATCTAATGTGAATCCACTCACCACCAAACACACACACACACACACACACACATAAACACATACACATAACGCACACACAAGGAACACACACACACACACACCCGCTTGCACCCTCGGCCAACCACACCAATACCCTCGCAGGAACAACTCAACCAACCATTATACACATACATACATGCAGAAGAACACACTACACATAAACATACAAACACAATGGGAAACTCTTACACATATACGAATGACACGACATTCCCTTGTCCGGAGTGCAACCTGTTTTCATCAACCTTTAAATCCGACAATCCAGACATGCACCAAAACCGCATCCATCAAGCCCAAAACAGTATGAAATCGAACAGCTTAACGAGCAAGAATGAAAGGTACCAAAGAAACGGGCTGATTCGGTTGATCGGTTGCAAGAGGAATGGCTGTCAAAGGGTGTACGGTCGACAAGAGATCACGGTGAGTAACAAGGGAATCACCAGGGATGAGTTTGAAGATCGAAAGGCTACCGGAGGGAATTATCCATCGAGAGAGCTGCCACAAGGAGGTGTTCTGCCATAGAAAGGGAAGTGTGAGGGAGAGGGTTGTCGTCGACAATGATGGAAGTTCAGGTGATTAGGGTTACGAGAGAGGAGTTCGGGTGGTTTAGAAGGGAAGCCGAGAGGGGTTTATGGCTTTTAAAAAGAAAATTATGTAAAATTTACACATTAGTCCATCAATGTTTCATAATTTTCATTTTGAGTTAACTAAGTTTAGATTATTTAGAGTTAATTAGAATATCTATATTTATCATTTAATAACAATAATTTGATTAATTATAAAATAACGAAGAGAGGTTGGGTTGTCACATAATCCCCTTGTTAAAGAAATTTTTGTCCCGAAAATTAGGACATCATCAGGTTTACAAGGAACACCAGATTCAGTGATCTGTGATATACAAGAAATGTTTTCAAAGGGCTTTAGAAACAACCCACAAGAAAGAATTATCCAGTTTCACAAGAGTTGTGACAGTAGAGAACCATAACGTCATCTCATCTGCTATCCTAACAACTCACCAAAGGGTCCTTTCATCACCTTCTGGAGACACCAAGGGAGAGCTACACTCAAGAAAGCCCATTCCAAAAGCCCAGCTCTTCTTAGGCCTTTGTGTCTTCAGATGAAAGTTCTTGAGATAAAAATCTTGGTAACTTTCTCTTCACACTTGAAGACCTGGACTGTATCCATCTAGATGATTTGGAGTAAATGGAGATAGTCCAACAGATGGTTCTTCTTATTCATAGAGCCAAGAAGTTCTACAAGACGATAGTGAGGAAGTTTCCAAGCAATGTGTCCAGTGGAAAGTTTGGGCTGGACAAGAGCAAAGTAAAGTGTTACAACTGTAACCAGATAGGCCATTTTCCTAGAGAGTGTAAGGCACCAAGAACAAATGGTAGCCATACAAAGTCCAGGCCAAACTACCAAAGCAGGAAGCTGCAGTTGCCGTTAAAGTAGGAGGCTTTGACTAGAGCTTTCAGATGGAAGACGTCTCTCCAAACCAAGCCCTGATGGTAGACCATGATGAATCTAAGGTATTGGAACATCTTTTCTCCCCTAAATGCATTGCTAAAGTTAACATGTATAGGTCCTACAACTTGGAAGTAAGATCTGATCTTGATTCCTTGAACATTTTAAAAGCTAATTTCAAAAGAGCAAGAATGATTATAAGCTTAAAATAGAAGATTTAGAGAAAACCATTTCTACTCTAAAACATGAGCACACAAACTACAAGACTCAGATTAAAAATCTTGTTACCAAGTTAACTGAATGCCAGGCTAAGCTTGTGATCAGCAAAGCCAATGTACAAAGATGTGTTCTTGAAGAGGAAACCTTCGATAACATCATATCTTCATCCTTGCATGCAAAAGTTTGTTATCAGAACAGGTAGGGACTGAGATCAAATGAAATAGCTCTTTGACACACATTATTATCAGTCAGATCTCCAAGGTGTGGAACTTGTGAAGATGAGCTACCTCCCATTGATCCTAACCAAGAGGAAGATGAAGATGAAGAGGATATAGTAAAGGATAAACCAAAAGTGAGTGAAGAGGTTCATTCTAAGAAGGGTCACTATATTCCTGGAGAGAAGAAGAAACCACAAATGGCTAAGTCTGCAAGAAAAAACTTGATCAGAGCTACAAAAAGAAGATCAAAGAAAGTATAGGAGATCAAGGCCACTTTTAACACCAAGCAAAAACAAGTTTTCATCTCTGCTGGGTTTGAAGTGAGGAAGACTAAAGACTTAACCAAAGACTCCAGTACCAGGAGTCCTAGTTCAAGTTCAAACCATCCTTGTAATGAGAAGAAGGTTGAACCATTGTGCACCATTGCAGCACAGGGTGGACCATCCAACTCCAAAGGCAAGTTTCATCCTCAAAAGCATGCTGCATCATCTAAGAAGATGAAGGAGGAGATGGAAAAGGATCGAAGCAAACCTTTTCCTCAGGACAAGACTTTCAAAAGGAAGCCTATGGAATGTATCATGTATGGTGGTACGACTCATTATGCTAAGGATTGCATCTATAATCCTAAGAGTACCATCCATATGAACAAGAAAAAGACTTTTAAGAAGAAGAAGAAAATAGCTTCAGAAGGAAAATTATTTTCCCTTGGAAGCTTCAAGGTGAACCAAAAGAAGATAAATAGAAAACTATCTTCAGAAGCAAGTTTGGTCTTGGAAGAAAGGAATGCTTTCGATGCACTGAAGTCTGCTGTAGTGGATGGAAAAGCTTTCGAAGGTTTAGTCTCCAAAACTTCCCAAGTCATAAAAACTTCTGAAGTTTTGAAATCCAAGTCTAATCTTCCAAAGATGGTGTGGAAGATGATGGAATGCCATGTAACTGAAGTTTCTTCATCAACAACAGCCAAGGATCCTGAAAGCTTGCATATAGGACCAATAACTGTTGAACTATCTTTAGTTCATCTTGATAAGCCTAAGACCAGCAAGGCTTGGATTTCCAAATGTAACTAATCATCTCTTTTCATGTGCAGGAACAACTAAAAGACCAAAAGAAATGTATGGATCATTGATAGTGGTTGTTACAAACACATGACTGGTAATGGCTCTTTACTTCAAGATTTTGAGAAAATTGTTGGAGGGTCAGTTGCTTTTGGAGATGAATTAGATGGTTACATTACTGGAAGGGGCAGGGTCATAAATGGTAAGCTCAACATTAAGAAAGTAAACTTTATTAAAGAGCTTGAGTACAGTCTTTTATCTTTAAGCAGGTTTTAAATATTTTCTTAGGGGTTACCTGTGATATATATACTCAAAAAGACATCAGCTAATGCCGGTGAACTCATGCTATATAATTTATAAAATTAACTTTAACATGCATACAATATGGGTTGTAATATTTGGGTCCATAGGCACAGTGCCTTCCGTGGTTATAAGACAACCACCGGCAGTGGGTTTGTCAGACCCTCCTGGCCGTCAAATACGTATGAGCGTGTGCCTGATACATACGAGGAACCCTATCCTCTTTTCAACTATTTGACACAACCCTATTAAATATATTAGGATCCCATATACCCCTACCGACCCGTGCATATATGCAAGCATTATAGTTATTATCAGTACAGACAAATGAGTATAATATCACAGTTTTGAAAACAGACATGATAACTCAGCTTATTCTTTACGTGTTACTGAGGCAGATAAATAGTTTCAGAGTTGCGCTCTTGATTAGAATTAGGTCAAGTCTTAGCTGTCGGTTAGCTATTGAGTAAATTACTACCTATTAATAATTGTGATCGGTTTTGGTTAACACTTATCTTGTTTAAACATGGTTGATCAGTCCATGCCTAATCAAGGTTGGGTTGCCTAACACGTACTCTGGTTATGACCCTAAATCCCACTCTTAATAATATAATAAACCTTAATAATTTAAATGATTCAAGCTTAGAACACTAGAAACTAACTACGTGAGTGAATTCAAAGTTGATTGAAAATTATGTATAGCAATAACGTTTAATGTATTCCTACTTATAACAGATAATGAGTTGAGAGCTTCTAAATGTTGAGGTGAATCTTCAGATGGTGAAACCACGTATTAACCTTGGAGATATACATGGATACATGAAATACACGCTGCATGCATACATTCTTGATTCAATATTTCATATAATATTATTTTATTATTTTATTAATATAATTAATTTAGCTGCTTAACTCGTTTTTCTCTAATAACTTTTAAAATATAACGTTCTACAAAATTTCAAATACGTCATTGGGAATCGACCTAAATTTCGTTAAAAACGGAGTATATTTAAATATAATATATTATTATATTAAAATATATTTAAACGATCTCTTATGACACTAAAGTTTGTCTAAAAACTTTAAATTTTAAATGGTCATATTACCCGTTACTTACTCGATTGATAATATATGAAATAAAACTTCATATTTCACATATTTATAACTATTACATTGAGATTTGGACATTACGTCCTCCCCCCCCCACAAAAATTTCATCCTCGAAATATTGCTTTACTTAAAGAGGTGAGGGTATTTTTCTTTCATTTCATCTTTTAATTCCCATGTGTAGTCGGGTCCATGATGTGCATGTCTTCCAATGGTAATTGTTGTGCTTCATCTACTAGGCATTTTCTCAAATCTAACACGTGAAAAGTATCAAGTATACCTACCAATTGCTCAGGGAGCTTTAATCGATATGCTACTGGTCCTACTTTGGCTGTTATATGGAATGATACAATGTGCCGGGGTTTAAGCTTTCCTTTCTTTCCAAATCAATTCACTCTTTTTAGTGGGGATACCTTTAGCATCACTTTATCCCCTATTTGAAATTCCAGGGGTTTACATCTCTGATCTGCATAACTTTTTTGTCTATCTTAAGCACTTTTCATTCTTTCTTTGATCTGTTAAATCTTCTCTATGGTCTCGATAATGATTTCTTGTCCTAACAACTGACTTTCGCCTACTTCTATCCAGTAGATAGGAGTTCGACCCTTTCTCTCGTATAAAGCTTCATAAGGTGCTGCTTTAATGCTGGTGTGATAACTATTGTTGTAAGCGAACTCGATGAGTGGCAAATGATTATCCCAACTACCACCAAAATCAATCACACATGCCCGAAGCATTTCTTCTAATGTCTTAATAGTTTGTTCACTCTGCCCATCTGTCTGTGGGTGATAGGCAATGCTTATGTTAAGTTTGGTTCCTAATTCGTATTGGAAATTTTGCCAAAACCTAGATTTGAAACAGCTATCCCCGTCTGATATGATTGATACAGGTACTCCATGTCGTGAGACTATTTCTTTGATGTAAATCTGAGAAAGCTTGTTCATCTTTTAGTCCTCACGAATAGGTAGAAAATATGCAAACTTGGTCAACTATCCACAATTACCCAAATAGCATCATAACCATGACTCGATTTTGGAAGCTTTGTAATAAAGTCCATGATAATTTTCTCATATTTCCATTCAGGAATCTCTGGTTGCTGTAGATAGACTGATGGCTTGTGATGTTCTGTTTTCACCTTAAGGCAGGTGAGACACTTTTCTACGTAACTGGCGATAGATTGTTTCATTCCCGGCTACCAATAGTCACTTATTAGGTCTTTGTACATCTTGTCGCTGCCAGGATGGATAGAATACTTAGATTTGTGGGCTTTCTCTAAGATTATATCTTGCAGCCCTCCAAAACAAGGAACCCATATCCTATGGTTAAATCTTAAGATATTATTGTTTCTGGCTGTCAACAACTTTAGTCTTCCAATCATTCTGTCTTTCACTTGATTCTCCCTTAAAGCTTCTTGTTGTATATTCTTAATCTGATTTAAGAGCCTAGTTTTAACCTCTATTCCAGATGCATGAATTCTTATAGATTGAGGCTTCTCTTTTCTACTTACTGCATCGCTACCTCATTAGCTTTACCTGGATATTATTGGATCTCACAGTCATAACACTTAATAACTCCATCCAGCGACTTTGACGCATATTAAGCTACTTCTGTTTGAATATGTGTTTCAAACTTTTGTGGTTGGAGCAAATAGTACATTTTGCATAGTAGAGATAATGTCTCCAAATTTTTAGTGTGAATATTACAGCACCAAGTTCTAAATGATGGGTCGTGTAGTTTTGTTCGTGAGTATTCAACTGTCGAGAAGCATAGGCAATCACTTTGCCTCTTTGCTTGAGAACACATCCCATACCATAATAAGACGCATCATATTAGATAGCAAAATATTTAGTTCCTTCAGTAAGTGATAGTATTAGGGCGCTGCACAACCTCTGTTTCAACATGTTAAAGGCCTCTTCTTGTTTAAGTCCCCAATTAAAATTAGAGGCTTTTTGAGTTAGGATTGTTAGTGGCGTAGCAATCCTGGAGAAGTCTTGAATAAATCTTCTATAGTATCCAGCTAACCTAAGAAATCTTCTGATTTTAGTAGAATTCTTCGGCATTTCCCATTTCTTGATAGCCTCAACCTTTGTAGGATCAACCTGTATATCTTTTTCATTGATTACGTGGCCTAAAAATTGAACTTCACGTATTCAAAATTCACACTTGGAGAATTTTTCGTGAAGTTTTTATTTCTTAAGCAATTCAAGGACTGCTCTAAGGTGTTGTTCATGATGTGCCTCATTCTTAGAGTACATCATAATGGTATCAATAAAGACGATCACAATTTTATCAAGATATGGTTTACAAACTCTATTCATAAGGTCCATGAATACTACAGGTACATTGGTAAATCCAAAAGACATTACCAAGAATTCATAATGACTATACTTAGTCCTGAAAGCGGTCTTATGTATGTCTTCTGGCGTTACCTTTACCTGATGATATCCAGATAGCAAGTCTATTTTTGAAAAATAACTTGCTCCTTGCAATTGAACAAATAGATCATCGATCCTTGGTAAAGTGTACTTATTCCTTATAATGACTTTATTCAAGTCTCTATAATCGATGTACATACACATTGTCCCATCTTTCTTCTTAACGAATAGGATGGGTGCTCCCTAGGGTGAAGAGCTTGGCTGAATAAACCCTTTGTGAAGTAGTTCTTCTAGTTGCTTCTTGAGTTCTTGCATTTCTGTCGGGGCTATTCTGTACGATGACTTGGCAATCGGTGCTCTCCTAGGTATTAATTCAATCCAAAACTCCACTTGTCTATCAGGTGGAAGTCCTGGGAGCTTGTCTGGAAATACCTCAAGGTATTCCCATACTACTGGCACGTCTTCAGTTTTCGTATTTTCTATGGTGTTTACACAATACACTAGAAAGGCAATACAACCGTTTCTCATATCTTTTTGTGCTTGTGCTATCGTGATGATCCTTTTAATATTTTGTGCGCAATCTCCTAATATGGTTAACTGTTTGCCATTGGGTAACTGGAGTCGAACGATCTTTTTATCATATATTATTTTTGTGTGATGTAAGGCTAACCAATCCATTCCTATGACTATGTCAAATTCTCCTAGTTTCATAGGCATTAAATTAGTAGGAAATGGATGACCATTCAAATTTATGATACAACTTTAATGATATCGACAATTTCCTTTTGACTCCCATCGACCATTTCTACTACAAAGTTATGGTCTAATTTTTGTAAATATTGATTCAAATAGGGCCTAAAGGTATTTGATACTAAACTTTTATTGGCACCAGAATCAAATAATACTCACGCATATATATTATTGACAAGATACGTACCAATAATCACATTTGAAACATTACAAGCTTCCTCAGTGGTCAACACAAATGCACGCCCTTTAGGTTTGTTTTGTTGTTGATTGTTATCATGTTGAAGCTTTGGACAATTGGGTTTCATGAGTCGTGGATCTCCACATTCAAAACATTCTCTCTTCTCCTTGCATTCTTGAAGAAGATGTCCAGTCTTTTTGCAATTAGGGCATGGTTGTGTACGGCACGACCCCGAATGATTTTTCTTGCAAAATCTACATTGAGGCATTTTTCTAGATTTTTTGAAGTTGTTATTCCTGGTTTCACCCTTTCCTTCTTCCCATTTTCTTTTTGTTGTTGGTGATTTAGCTTATCGCTGTGTAGGACCGGGTAAGGGTACTTAACACTTAGTTTCAAACTGAGGAGAGATCTTAGATCACTTAACAATTCAAATAGGGAACTGGTAACTAGAGACAGATGATACTAAGAACACAAGTAAATTAAAGATATAGAACTAAGAACAACACACGAACACAAGATTGGTTTTCAAGGATGTTGTATATTGATCTCAAGTTCTTTTACAAGTGTTACAAAGCATAAAGAAATTACAAGGACCTGAGGCACTTTTATACTACAACCTACAACCGTCACTTACATGTAAAGACAGTTGGGATTTGACTAATCTAGACAACAAGATCAATCTACAATCAAAAGGCAGATTGCCTTTTGACTAGTGACTATGACATGCCATAGCTCACTGACTTTTCCTAATACAAAAAGTCTAAAGGAACAAGTAAGGTAAGTTACAAACAAAGACCATTACTATTTTTTGATAAAGCATGGAAGTTTCACCAACTTGTGTAAATTAGGTGAACCACCAGAGCAGGCAGCGGAAAGTGTGTCAGCTTTATCAAAAGTTGATTCAAAGAAAGCATATTTTCTCTGTCCTCTGTAGAAATCAGTCTTCATAGCTTCGGAAGACTTTGTCTCTGAAGCTTTGAAAGATTTCATCTTTGGCTTCGGAAGATGCTGGTCTTTGGCTTCGGAAGATTTCACACTTAGAATATTTTTTCTGTTTGAGTGTGAAACTTCTGAAGTAACTCCTTCTGAACTGTTAGCTTCAGAAGATCTTACACTTGGACATATTTGAGAGTGTAAGACTTCCAAAGCTAGTTCATCTTTATTCCTTACTGCATGCATGGAAGACTTGGTTGTTCTGGCTTTTTGGTTGCATCAGCCTCATAATTTTTAGATGATCTTACAAACTCCCCCTAGGCTGATGCTACCAAAACAGAGAAGTTCTTTAGATTTTGATAGTCCACATTAGGATCCTCAGCATACCTTTCTTCATCATTAGGTCTGAATCCTTCAGACTAACATAGAACCTTCTCATGTCAAAGAGATCATGCAGAGGAAGATTAAGCATGTCTTCTGAGGAATAGGCATGCATGCCTTCCTGATCTCTTATGACATACCATCTGTCTTGATCTTCATCATAAGACCATGACATAATTTGTCTTCCAACAGGAAGAGGCTCTACTATGATTGGAGTTTGTTGAGAGACCTCTTCATGCACTCCCTCAGGATGCTCTGACTCATCCTGAGGTTGGGAGGTGGATGCCTTTCTTCTTTTTCTCTTTGAGGTTGATCTTCTGGCCATCCTTTTTCTTCTCCCTGGTGATTTTAATTGAGGGGACTGGTCTTGAGTACCAGGTTGTTCAGTTGAGTCCCCCTCAGTTGGGATCTCCTTTCTCACAGGTTTAGAAGGAGAGAGAGGAGGACCCTGCTATGGATCAGAAGATGAAGTTGGTTGAGATGCAGCTCCAGGTTCAGGTTGTGTTGTCTCAGTGGGTTCAACCTTCACCTCAACTTCAGGTTGAGCTAGACTTGGTGGAGAATGCAAGTCCACCAGCTCTCCCTTCTTTATCTTCTGCTTGATTACCCTGATATGCTCATCCATTGTGGATAGAGACATAGGGCCAAGCCTCCTTTCGGAGAATCCATACAGCTTCAAGAAGCTCATCATCCTTTGTCTATCAGCAGACTTCTTTTAGATTTTGTGGATGATGGCCCTTGACTTTGCAGCTTCTTCCCTTAATCTTTTCTTTTTAGTTTGTTTTTCTCTTTTAGCTTTTTCTTCCATCTGCTTGTTGTATTCAAACAATATGTACTCAGATGGTAAGGGAAGAAGTGCATCTGCCTGATAGAGACCTGTGGCACTCAAGTAGCTGATCATCTTTAGTCTTTCTTCTTCAGTTGCTACCTTAGGTTGTTCAGTGGCCACAGTCTCTGGCTTAGGACTTTCTTGAACTGGGGAGAAGATAGGAATGTTCTTGTAGAGTCTTTTCAGCCTCATTTCTTCCTTGTGCTTGAGGAGCAATGCTGCATCCTCTGCTTCCTTCCTCTCCTTTGACAACTCTGTGTTAGCCAGTTTATTCAATTCATCTAAGGGGAGAGAGATGAGTTCATTAACATTATAGTTTCTAGTTCCCAAGTAGTTTAGCCTGGCTGCCCTTAACTCATCTTCCTAAGTATTTAGCCTGGGGGCAGCCCTGATTGCAGCTTCCATAAACCCTGGGGAACCACTTGAACTCTCTCCCTACATCTTCCCCTTTCTCTCTCTCTCTCTTCTCCTCCTCAATCTCCTCAGGAGTCAGTTTCCTTTTGCCTTTGTCAACCACAGGCTTTGGTGACTCAGGCTGGAGAGAGCTTTGGCCTTCATTGCTTGGTTCAGCTCTCAAGCTCTAGCTAGAAAGAGGTTGTGAAATACCATCACCAGCTGGTTTTCACTGAGGGTAATGGGTGCAGAGGGAGATCTTGTCTCAAGGTTCACAGGTTCAACCTCTGGGCCTTCAGCCAAGGTTTTCCCTTTGAAGCTAATCTCCGGGTCTACCTCAACATCCAGTTGACCAGAGATCTCACCGACTAGCCTCTGTCTATATAATTTTGATCTCAATTTAAACTCCTCTAGCACCCTGTCTTGGATTCTTTCTGCCAATCTTGCTGCTTGTCTATTATTGCTTGGGTTGACAAGTGGCAGATCTACCAAGTTGATGCTCTCATAGAAACTCAGTTGTAAAATGTTGAGAACTTCTAGTTGACCCTGAGCTCTAGAGATCACAAGAGCTCTCCTATTACTGTCATACCCCCAACCCCAGATTGGGTTCTCAGAAGGGGCAGACATTGCTCTTGGTATTCCCTCCTCAAACAGTTGTTGGATGAGCAAGTTCAAATCACTGTCCAGAGGAGGTTGCTGAGTATGAACAACTGCAAGAGAGGATGGTGATTCCTCTATGTCCATACTCTGGGAAGAACTCCCAGGTTCTGTGATTGTCAGAATTTCCTCCCCCTTTTTGGTAGCATCACCCTCTTACATAGGTGAGCTGGGAGATTGATCCATGACATCCATAGGTTCTTATGGACCTAGATGAGTTTTCCTCATGAGACCTTCCCCTTCCTGAAGGTTTTGACTGAGAAGTCACCTTCATAGCTCATCTGCTGAAAGGAGTGGTTGACAGTAGATTTGGGAAAGGACAGCTCACCTGCTTCATCATCCAGCTGCAAATGGGCGTTTATGATGGCCGGAGTTATAAAAACTATCCTCCCCTACACTGTAGCAGACAGCGCCTTCTCCCCGTCCATGGTGACTTCTTTACAGGTCCTCCAGATCTCAAGCAACTGATCCTCATAGAGAGGAGGATCAATTGTAAGGGAGGTGAAGTAGTGCGAAGAAGAAAGGTACCTACACACCTCTGAGAAGCTTGGATCCTTCTCAGAGTGTAACAGGGCAACCTGATTGTGTTGCCTGTGTAGGTGCATGGAAAAATCAAGGTCATTGTGACGATCAATGTTGGCCATTTGAGGAAGCTTTTGCAGTGAAGAAAGAAAGAAGAAAATGAAATTTAGGGGTAAATTTAGGGTAAGGATCAATGAGAGTAGAGAGAAGAAATAGAACCGTTTGGAAGATATATGTCGTGGATTTGAGACAAAGTTATGACAAAAAGATAAACTTTGAAATCCGCAAGTGGGTCCTACTTCAGAAAAAGTGCGCCCAAAAATTTAGTTTTCTTGAAAGTTGTAAAACTTCCGAAGTGTAAGGCCCCGTTCCCATGACGCTTACAGCTGGACCGTCATCGCATAAATTATTCAAAATACTCATTTCTTTGCAGCGGAAATTAATAACTTGCATTCATAATTAGAACATGTTATCTCATTACATAAATCATTTACATTTCAAAATACAATAACATGTCCAAAAATGTGGATGCCAGTCTTAAAACGTCCCCAGTAGCGTATGCATCCATGCCTACAACTCTTCAGCATTAACAAAATACCTGCCAACTATCATGCATACAAAAAGTCAACTACGCTGAGTGAGTTCTAGTTTTCATAATAAAAATACTTTACTTTCTTTAAAACCAAAACTTATATTCGTTCGCGGTCATACATCATACGTACACATTGATAATAATTATTATCTTCATCACTGTTCATTCATTCCTTCTTTCATTCATTATTATCATATACCTTCATATCGATCTCGTCACATGCAATACCCCCGTCTCCTTCCGAAGACAGACCAGGGTACGCGATAGGGATCCCCTTCGAGTCAATAAGACTCCCTTCGAGTCACGAAGACTCCCTTCGAGCCACAAGGACTCCCTTCGAGTCACAAAGACTCCCTTTGAGTCACGAAGACTCCCTTCGAGCCATGAAGACTCCCTTCGAGCCACAAGGACTCCCTTCGAGCCACGAAGACTCCCTTAGAGCCACAATGACTCCCTTCGAGTCACCAAGACTCCCTTTGAGTCACGAAGACTCCCTTCAAGTCACGAAGACTCCCTTCGAGCCACAAGGACTCCCTTCGAGTCACAAAGACTCCCTTCGAGCCACGAAGACTCCCTTCGAGCCACGAAGACTCCCTTCGAGCCACAAGGACTCCCTTCGAGTCATAAAGACTCCCTTCGTTCTTTACGTTCCACTTTTCATTATTATTGTCTTTTACTTCGTTACATAATACTTTACGTTCAATCATACATCATACCACGTAAAGTCACAACATAATACACAACAGGTATTATAACATAATACATACGTTTTGAAAACCCTTTAATGAAGAAAGATAACACATACATACAACCACAACATTCACATCATAAACATCATCACAAGCCACCACTTCATAAATAAGCATAAGCCACCCCGAGACATCATTTCTTAGCACTTAAATTCAACTTCCCAAAAATCCCAAAAAGAAACCTAAGTCCCCAAAGAAATGCGGACGAGCAAGAACAAATGCGGGAGAACAACACTAATGCGGATTAACACCTCAGAAAATATGCCGTCCCAAAGAAATGCGCATGAATAAAAGAAATGCGGAAGAACACTTAGGCGCATAAGCATCTACAAATGCGGATGAACAAACAACAATGCGCATGAACAAAGTACTTAAATGCGGATGGACAATGCGGATGAAGTCTTAATAAAACATTCCAAGTGTCCAAAGAAATGCTCTCCTTCTTCTTCAGCCGAGGCCAAAAAGCAGATTTGCTGTTTTATGGGGCGGCCATACCCTCATTTATATTAAAATAATGAGTTTGTGCACCTTTTGCACTTTGCCCCCTTCAACTTGTGCCCATTTACTTTTCTTTCTATTTACTTCCTTTTTGTTTTTCTTTTAAATGAAAATTCGGGGTGTTACACGAAGGCAATTTAAAGCTTCCGAAGGCAAGTTTTGCTTCGGAAGATATTTCAAAGAATTTTGAAAATTTGGCTTCGGAAGAAGTGAACAAGTCTTCCGAGACTTAGTTGCTTTCGGAAGATATTTGTTCTTTGAATACATTTAAATGCTTATATACAAATTTAAACTTCGGAAGATACTCCAAGAATTTCTTCCGAAGGTAAATCTTAGATAAGCTGTTAAATGATTTAAAGACATAAATTTCTTCTGAAGGTAGTTTGAGTTCTTCCGAAGGTAAATTTTCACAAATCTAAGGAATATCAGTTAAAACTTAGTTTTCTTCCAAAGAGAACTGGGCTTATGAGGTGATCTAATAGACAACTTAGGACACACTGTTTTAGAAAATAAAGTTGATTAAGTTATTAAGAAAAATCTATTCAAAGTTAATCATTCCAATAGATGATACAAGATATTTAAATCACTGTTCATCAAATACCTTTGTGAACAGATCAGCATATTGTTCATTTGTGTTAACTTTGATTAGTTTGATCAATCCCTTTTCAAAATTATCCCTAATCAGATGATACCTGATGTTGATGTGTTTGGTCCTTGAGTGCTGCATAGGATTTTCTGTAATGGAGATGGCACTATTGTTGTCTATGTGGATGGGAGTCTCTTTGAAGTTGAACCCATAGTCCAGCATCTGATTCTGAATCTAAAGCACTTGAGCACAGCAGCTTGTAACAGCAATGTATTCAGCTTCAGCAGTTGATGCATACATACAGGATTACTTCTTGCATTGCCAAGAGACTATCCTTCCACTAAGGAATTGACATCCCCCAGATGTGGACTTTGCAGTCATGTTGCAGCCACTATAATCACTATCTGTATAAGCATATAGATTAAAGTATAAATTCTTTGGATACCAAAGGCCTAGATTCGGAGCACCTTTGAGATATCTGAGAATCCTTTTGACAGTGATTAGGTGTGACATCTTGGGGTTGGCTTGATATCTTGCGCATATACATATGGCAAACATAATATCAGGCCTGCTAGCAGTAAGGTACATAAGTGACCCAATCATAGCCCTATAGAGATGTTCATCAACACACTCCCCCTCAAGATCAGGACCAAAGGAGTGGTTTCTGGCTATGGGTGTCTTTGCAATCTTACAGTCAGTCATCTTGAATCTTGTAAGTATGTCCTGTACATACTTTGACTGACTAATGAAGATGCCATCTTCAACCTGCTTCACTTGAATTCCTAGAAAGAAACTGAGTTCCTCCATGGCACTCATTTCAAATCTATTCTTCATCAGCATCTCAAAGTCTTTGCAGAGCTTTGGATTAGTTGAACCAAAGATGATGTCATCTACATATATTTGAACTAGCAGTGTGTCATTTCCTGTTTCTTTGATGAAGAGAGTCCCATCAATGGTACCTCTTTTGTATCCATGATGACAGAGGTATGTTGATAGTGTCTCATACCACTTTCTTGGAGCTTGATGCAGTCCATATAGAGCTTTATTAAGCTTGCAGACATAATCAGGATGATCTAGGTCTACAAAGCCAGGTGGTTGTTTAATATAAACTTCTTCATCAATCACCCTATAGAGAAAAGCACATTTCACATCAAGTTGGTAAACCTTGAAATCCTTGGATGCAACATAAGCCAATAATATTCTTACAGCTTCAAGTCTTGCAACTGGAGCAAAAACATCAGTGTAATCAATCCCTTCTTCTTGAGTGTATCCTTGGACAACCAGTCTAGCCTTGTTCTTGATAATAATCCCTCTATCATCCTTCTTGTTCCTGAATACCCATTTGGTACCTATAACAGTCTTCCCTTGAGGAAAAGGGCATAAGTTCCACACCTTCTGTCTTTTGATTTGAAATAGCTCATCTTGTATAGCTTCAATCCAGCTTCCATCCTTTAAAGCCTCATCAAACTTTGACTCATGTGTTTTTAAGTCAAACAAATTGTACATAAACTTATCATCATCAAAAGTATCATCATCATATAAACTTACACATATGTATCTTGTGTAGATAATGGCTAACTTAACTTGGAGCAAAGGTCACAAAATCAGTGGTTTCCTAAACCCTATGTGCCTGATACTAATGAGCTAAGACACATGATCAAATTCATCCTAACCACCAGATTAGCATATGCCATCATAGTGAGACAAGTGATATATGAGAACTTCATTAGATCTTTTTCGAGAACTGCAGTAAGTAAACTTGGTTGTTGATGTACTTACCATCTCTAGAAGGATAGATGATCAACATGTTCTTGCTATCTTTTAACAAACTGTGAGACAGCGTCTATAGTTTAGAGATGATGCTGGCCAACTATAAGAGAGATGAAAATGAGCTCCTTACCTTCTTTGTAAAAACTACATATGAAGGTGGTTTTGAAAGGAATCAGATAGTTAAAGGCCAAATGGACCTACAATGGAGATTTTTAGTCCATTACTTCTAACACTGTTTATCCAAGAGGAAGACTGGTGGAACGATATCCCCTCAACGCATCATCTACCATCTGTGCCTTACTGTGACACCTGAGATTTTTAGGTCACTTTTTTGATCAAACATGAACATTGTTTTCCGATCATACGCTCATGCATTTAATGTAGTCTACTTAAATGCGTCATTTATTGCACAGACATTCATGAATCTTTCACGTAATGGTAATTCGAAAAATTGCCAAATCGCACACAAGTCTGTCCCGGAACGTTGGTGATTTATCAAAAGTTTCCAAACAATCATAATTGGTATGAAATGATGTTCTATGTGTTTATGTGATTAAATATTTAGCTAGTTGCGAAAATTGAAAACTTTCTGGGATTTACGCGTTTTCGCGTATTTTCGGCTTTTAAGGCCTAAAAATTATTAAAATGACTTTGAACTAGAAAAATAAATATTATTTCATATTATTAATATTTATTTGAAATTATTTGAGCATTTTGTGGTTTCGATGTAAAAGTTCAATCGCATAACGTTAAAATGGTTTTATAAAACGATGGGGGCCTTTCTTGTAAAAAAAAGTATAAAACCCACCCGCAATCCTAATCACCATTTCGCTATACCCTTATCCATCCCCTTTAGTTTTTTGCAACAAATCACACACACATAAAGCATACCTTCTTTGATCTTGTTCTTGCATGTTGGTGGTGATTTCCATCGTTTCATGCATCAAAATCATACTAGGGATCATCATCTAAGCGTTTTAAGTAAGCTTTTTATGTTTGATTTCATGTTCTTTGATATTCATGAAGATCATGAACCCTATCTGATCCAAGCAATCTAAAACTTGAAATTGATTGAAATTGATGATGGATTATGTGTTAGTATTCAATATAATGATGTTTGTACGGATTGGTTTTATGAAATTGTGTCATTTTGATATAAAACCAAAGCTTACTTATTAAGGAAACTTAATTTGGGGATTTTTTAGAAATTGTATGATTTTGATGAAATTGGATTGAATTTATGGTTCTACGATGTTAGTTGATGCTTGAGGATGAAAATTCATGTTTTGAACTTTTGAATTTGGCTCTGTTTTCAAGTACTTTCCATTGTAGGAAACTTTTCGGGGTAAGTTAGTTTATAGATGATTATTTATGCATGTTTGATGAGATGTGATAGTTGTTATATGATGTTTAGGGCATAAGAATGGATTGGGAATAATCGAATAGTAAAAAACATATCGTATGAACATGCTTGCTATTTATGGAAAATTTTGTGACTTGATGCGATGAATGTTGAATATAATATGTGTAGTACATGATATGATGATGTGATTATGTTGAAATGATCTTAGGAACATGTTAGGAGGTTTGAATGAAATTTGTGCAACTTGTGTTCTTACGTTTTAAATTAGGAAACTTTGGGCATGATGAAGTTTCTTGGTTATCTTGACATGTTATGGATAATTGTTCGATGTGTTACATATATAATTAATATGGTTGTTGTGATATGGTTCATAATCTTAAAATGGATTGCACATGTGTAACGATGTCATACTTTCCAAAAATAGAAACTTTCCAAAAATAGAAACTTTCCAAAAATAGATTTCCGAAATGAACTTTATGTGAATAATTATTTGAGCTATTTGAGCATGACTAAACATGTTTTTACTTATTTGAGTCACCAGCAGGTTGTCGGGTCAGCTCGGTCAACTTTAATCAACAAAAGTCAAGTTTGGTAAAAAAGTCAAATTAGTTCAACTTGTCACACATTTCTCGAACACGTTAACAGTTACGTTGTTTGGATACAATGGGGTTCATCTTGACAAATATGTACACACAATCATGGACATGCATTTGTTAGGTAACGAATACCTTTTGGCTTTTAAACTTCATGTTTTTTCTATGCATCTAAGGTGAGTCTTCACGGCCCCAGTTTAACTTACTTTCCATTTTAGGGGGGGGGGAGAAGCATGCAAACTATGTCTATTTATATGGTTTTAGTATTATGTATATGGCCTGTTACTGTAGTGCAAACATTATCATGCAAGTCCTTACACACTTCAACCGTTAATATTGAACTAGCGAGGTAATTTGGAGTAGTACTACTGGGTTTAGCAAATCCGACCCGCGTTAGTCACGCTAATTCGATTGGAGGTCGGACGGGTGTTTAATTGACCTTGACACTTGCCATTGTTCTTTGATAAAACATGGAGGAAGGCAAAACAACTCACAAATAGTTAGTTTTGGTTCGAAATACTAAGGCCTACTGAAGACCGAAAAGAAGCACAATACTTTTGTTGATGTATTCGGGGAAAACAGGAACAAGCACAATTCACTAGATGGAATAGTCAAGGGAGCATTGGATAAGATAGAAACCCTTAAGGCTATACTACAGGTATGTAGCAGAGACTAGTATTATCAAAATGATTGTAGCTAGGCTAGAAGCCTAAGCTGCAGTTGCTACTAGATCTGGGAAAATCTGGAGGAGGAGTACTGTAGTTGGAATAAAGACTAGAAGCTAGAAAAGGATTGCTCACAAGCTCACTGACTTAGTTATGGCATAGAGCACTCAGACTAAGCGTGACATTATTGATGGTTCATCTAATAGTAAGAAGGAATAGGAATGCACATAGAGTAAGTCATTCATCATAATGGATAATGTGATCATTATTGTTGCCAAAGATATGGCAGGATGGACATTATAGGCAAAGACTTTAAGGGAGAGTCAATGATCAAGCAGCAACAAACCCCAGTAGCAACCACAAGCTGAAGCATCATAGGGTTGTTATGAATGGAACAGAGATAGGCAAATAAAGAAAGACTACCCTCAACTGAAAAATGGCAATAAGAATGATAACAATGGAGAATAAAAATAGATAGAGTGCAAGGGTCAAGCCTTTGTGATTAGGTCAGGAGATGCAGGAAACAACTGGAATGTGGTTACAGTTTAGCAAAGTTCAAGATGTAGCTTTAACTTGAATGGAACCTAGTTACACCATACAATTAGCTGATGCTAAACTAACTAAAGCAACTCATATTCTGATGGGATGTACATTGGGATTGTACAGACATAAGAGATATATATGATATGCCTATTATGCTTGATAGTTTGATATGGTTATCGGCATGGATTGGTTGTCGAAGTATTAAGCTGAATTTATCTGTCGTGAAAGGTCGTTCGCATACCACTTCTAGTGGTTAAGTCTTATCTGTTCTGGGCGAGAAGAGTGTTTTAGTCTTAGGCACCATATCTTGTATGAAGGTTAAGAAGTACTTACACAAGGGGTCATACTACCATTTTAGCTATGATCACCAAGAAAGTAACTAAGGAAAAGGGGATCGAAGCGATCCCTATCTTTTTTTACCTTCCCAAGGTTTTCAAAGAAAATTTACCTGGTCTTCCCCACGTAGACAAATCGATTTTAAAATCAATTTGACACACGGAGTCGCACTTATTGCAGAGCACCTTACTGATTAGTTCCTAATGAACTACCAGAACTATCTACGTAACGGCAAGAGCAGTCGGATAAAGGGTTCATCCGACCGAGCTTTTCATCATGGAGAGCTCTAGTCTTATTTGTCAAGAAAAATGATAGAACTTTTCATATGGGTATTGATTATAGTGAGCTTATCAAAGTGACAATTAAGAACTGTTATCCTCATCAATGCATCAAAAATTTGCTTCACCAGCCTAAAGGGTCGATTTTATGTCCTAAGATAGACCTGAGGTTAGAATATCATCATCTGAGGGTGTGAGGGGATGACATATCTAAGGTGGTTATGAGAACTTGGTATTACCACCATGAGTTTTTGGTTATGCCAAGTGGGTTTACCAATGCACCTACGGTTTTCATGGATCTCATGAACCGAGTGCATAAACCTTATTTGGACAAATTTATCAATGTTTTTGCCGATTACATTCTAACATATGCAAAGAACTAGGGGGAGCATGAGGATCATGAGTTTGGACTACTAAAACAAGGATAACTACATGCCAAGTTTTTGAAGTGTGACTTCTAGATGAAGTTCAAATTTTGGGTCATATGGTCAGCAAGAAGGGAATGCCTATTGAAATAGGCTTTGCTCAAGACCCCGACTAAGGTATGATAGTTTCTTGGGTTTGCTGGTTATTACCGATAAGTCTTCGAAGGGTTTCCAAAGATCGCACAACTTCTTATGACATTAACTCATAAAGGCACCACATACGATTCGGGTGACATGCGAGAGTCCGTATTTAGGTTATGAAACAAAAACTCTATACTGTATGGATACTATCCCTACTAGAGGGAAACAGATGATTTCATGGTATATTGCAGTGCTTCCATCCATGGTCTCGGTTATGTGTTCACACAATACGAGAAGGTTATCAAATACACTTCCTGTTAGTTAAAAGTTCATAAGAAGAAATACATGGCACACAACTTAAAGTTGAGAGTCATTAATTTGCATATAAGATATAGAGATGTTACTCGTATGGTACCAAATGCATCATTACACCAATCACAAGAGCCTTTATTATATCTTTGAAGAAAAGGTGCTGAACATGAGCCAGTGTCATTGGGTCGAACTGTTGAATGACTATGACAATGTGATGAAGTACCATCCAGGTAAGGCTAATGTGGTAGTCAATGCCCTAGTTGAAAGTAAACATCTAAACCAATGAAAGTGTGAGCATTAAAGCTTACCATTCACACTAGAATACATGATCAAATTCGTAATACTCAAATTGAGGCTTTGAAGGAAGAGAATCTGAAAGCAGAGTTCATGCGAGACATGGAAAAGAAATTAGTGACAAAATCAAAAGGAATTCGTTATTTTATGGAACGAATAAGGAGTTTTCTGTACGTGAATTTACGAGAGCTGGTAATGGATGAAACTCATACGACTCAATATCCCATTCATTGAGGTTCCTGTAAGATGTACCATGATTTTAAAGTTCATTATCAGTGGTAGAATATGAAAGGAGATATTTCCATGCATGTAAGCAAGTGTTTAACTTGTTCTAAATTTAAGGCGGAATATTAAGGACCGTCTAGTTTGCTCCAATAGCCATAAGTTCTAGAATGGAAGTGGGAGTATATCTCAATGGATTTCATTGTGAAGTTACCTCAAACTCTCAACGGATGTGATACCATTTGGGTAATAGTAGATCGTTTGGCAAAATCCACACACTTCTTGGATATTATAGAGACTGATTGAATTGAGATGTTAACTCGCACCTATCTATGAGAAAATGTCTCTCGCCACGGGGTTCCAGTTTTTCATCATCTCTGATCGTGACAATCGATTCTTTCCTTATTTTTTGAGGTCATTGCAAAGGTCATTGGGAACATGGTTGGATAGGAGCACAACGTATCATCCGCAAATTGATAGTCAGAATGAGCGTACAAATCAGACTCTAGAAGACATGTTGCAAGCATGTGTTATTGATTCAGGTAGTAGTTTGGAAACCCAACCACCCTTGATTAAGGTTTCCTACAATTAGAGTTACCAAACAGAGATCAAGGCTGTGTTGTTTGAGACACTCTATGTAAGTAAGTGCCAATCACCTATCTATTGGGGCAGAGGTTGAAGGAAAGTCAACTTCCTGGTCCTGAGCTTATGTACAAGACGATTAAGAAGATCATAGAAATTCATAACCCCAGGGCAGCAGCACGTGACAGACAACAGATTTACGTGGCTAACACCAAAAACCCAATCAATATCAAATTGAAAACCAGGTACTTCTAAAAGTGTCACCTTGGAAAGGTGCAATTCATTTTTTAAAAACAAGGATAGTTAAACGCGCGCTACGTAGGATCTTTTGAGATTGTCAATAGGGTTGGACCACTATATTAACAACTCAATTTTCCTAGAGAACTCAATGAAGTACATAACGTGTTACACCTTTCAAGCAAGAAGAAATATATGTCTGATGAGACAATCGTCATTCTGTTAAATGAGAAACAGATGGATGCACAACTGCGATTTGTCAAGGAACAAGTTGAAATCATGGACCAAGTGGTCAAAAACACTCAAGCATAATTGTCGTTAAAGTTAGTTTGATCTCTAAGTGTGGATGAGACTTCACCTGGGAACTCGAGAGTCATATATAGGCCAAATATCCACAGTTATTCAAAGATGGGTCGTTAAGTGCCAACGTTACCAGTTGAGAATTTCGAGGAAACATTTCTTCAACAAGGGGATGATGTGGCAACCAATAAATTTATGTTCTTCTTTTACCAGAGTTAGTTATATTTTGGGATGAAATTTTTCTTTCAACGAGAAGATGCTGTGACACCCGGCATTTTCAGGTCACTTTTCGATCAACACGAACATTGTTTTCCTAGCAACATGAATATGGTTTTCCGATCATACATTCATGCATCTTATGTTGTTTACTTAAATACGTCATTTATTGCACAAACATTTACGAACCTTTCAAGTAATGATAATTCAGAGATTTACCGAATCGCACGCGCGTCTGTGCCCGAACGTTGGTGATTTGTCAAAATAGTTTTCAAACAATAATAATTGGTATGAAATTATGTGTTATATATTTATGTGAGTAGATGTTTAGCTTAGTTGCAAATATTGGGAATTTTATGGGAATTATGGGTTTTCGCGCATTTTAGGCTTTTAAAGCCAAAAAATTATTAAAATGACTTTGAACTAAAAAAATAAATATTATTTTATGTTATTAATATTTATTTGATATTATATGAGCATTTTATGATTTCGGTGTAGAAAAAGTTCAATCGCGTAGCGTTAAACGGTTTTATAAAACGATGGGGGCCTTTCTTGTAAAAAAAATTTAAAAACCCAACCCCCTAACCCTAATCACCATTTGCCCGTCCCCTTCCCCTTAAGTTTTTTCAAAAAAAAAATCACACACACACATAAAGCACACCTTCTTTGATCTTGTTCTTGCATGTTGGAGATGATTGCCATCGTTTCATGCATCAAAAGCGTACTAGGGGTCATCATCTAAGCATTTCAAGTAAGTTTTTATGTTTGATATCATGTTATTTATTGTTCATGA
This sequence comes from Flaveria sonorensis, assembly GCA_025506505.1. Taxonomy (NCBI): domain Eukaryota; kingdom Viridiplantae; phylum Streptophyta; class Magnoliopsida; order Asterales; family Asteraceae; genus Flaveria; species Flaveria sonorensis. Next base: position 27,418,647 of record CM046424.1, on the reverse strand, counting down.
TGAACGTGAACCCTAGATTATCCAAACAAGTCAAAACTTGAAATTGATTAAAATTGATGATGGATTATGTGTTAGCATTCAATATAATGATGTTTGTACGGATTGGTTTTGTGAAATTGTGTTGTTTTGATAAAAAAGCAAGGCTTACACCTGTGAACTTACCAACCTTGTATTGACACGCTTTAGCATGTCTTCTCAGGTCGCTGGCACGGCTAAGGCTAGGGTTGCATATATGAGGCTCATGCATTATCTTTATCATTTGATAGCAAGTTCATTTACATTTACAAGTTTTCTTTGGGTGCTTTGTTTTGCGTATTTATTGCTCATGGTTTTTCAAACGTTTACACTTCCACATTAATTATATTGAAAACTATGTTTTACTCTGAGTGATGGTCAAACGCTTATTTTAAATCGCATATAGTGGCTTTTGATATGACTGTGTCTGAGATCTTGGTTTCTCACACGCCTTATGGTAGAACCCTGCCGATGGATTTTGAGGGTGTTACACTTATGCACTAACAGACCATTCAACATGTCTGCTTATGTGTTTAATGGCATGATGTCAAATGTTAGAGAAGGAAGACGAATTATGTTCCTCAAGTATCCAAGATTCTTACAGTGCCTGATAAACCAAGCCTTTCCTTATCTGGTAGGCACAAGACATGTTATGAATCTAGCCAACCATATTACCAAATCATATGGATACATTACCAAGAAAGACCTAAGGAGCTATTACAGTGGAACTTTCTATCATTTATTGCCTTGGATGCTTGAACAAATTGGTCAAAGCAATGTTGAAGGAGGAGAGGAACAACAAGAACAAGAACAGGAACACAAGAACAACAGGCTGAAGTACAAGGTAAAGAAGTTGTTCATGATGAACCCATCATCCAAGAGATGGTTGTGATTAAAGAACAAGAAGTTGCCTTTGCTAAAGATCAGGAGGCAATGTCACCATACGGAGATGTAGGTGGTGATCATCACGTTGCTTTTCCTGATCAAGCACCATCTCCCATTCCATCTTCCTTTGCATCTCCAATTCTATCTCCATTTCACCCATCTCCTGCTACTACTTTGAATCAGCTAATACTAGTGAATCTAGTTGTTTAACTAATAGTTCTGAATCATCTCTGGATAAGGAGGAACAACTTGTGATTCAAGAGCAAGCAAGAAGATAATCGACTTCAGAATATTTACCATCTGGGCCACTTAGGAATCAGTTGGTCAAGTACATCCTCAAAAATCAAGTAGGTCTGGAAGGGATGAAGTTATTTCTGAACTTTAACTCAAGATCAATAGAACTGAGAAGATAATCAAGAGAAAAGACAAAGTTATTGCTAACAGGACTGATGAGTTGATCTTGAAAGACAACAAGATCAAGGAGTTATAGTCAATTATTGAAGAGCTAAGAGATAAAGTTGATGAGCATATTAAGAATGAAAACATCAAAACAATTGTCATAGATGACCAAGACAGACTTATCAATGCCCAAACTAAAAAGATTGTTTAGTTGGAAAAGAAAGTTGATGATCTGACTCAGTGGCTAAGTCTACTTGAGGATATGCTCATTAAGAAAGAAAAGGATGAGGAGAAAGACAAAGACAAAGATGATTTTCATAGAATGTTGGATTCTGATGATGGAAGTGATAAAGATGGTAATGTAGGAGGAGATGAAAGATTTAATAAAAGACAAAGAACCAAACAACAAATACAACTGTATAAGCTTCAACTTCCATAACAGTCCAAGCATGCACATCATAACAACAACAAGCAACAGTTGAAGATCTACTAGAATCTTCACATATTCTATCACCCAAACACACTTGAAGTATTTAGGCTACATAATCATTAGGGGTAGTATTGTTAGACCCTGAAAGGATCATGTATGCTAATTTAAGTTATGATGGATTATGTTCTAGTTGGAAAATATACAGGTGTGGAACTTTGCGGATGAAGTGAAGAAATTCGGATGAAGAAATGGGCTAAGTATAGTTCAGCCAGTCTTTGCAGATGAACAAAGACAAATACAAATAAGCATTTGTCTACCCGCAAAGAACTAGTGTAGGTGAACCAAAATTAATACTTATACCTAACATAAAAAATATTTACCTATTTCTCTTAAACTTTGGCTCTGATACCAACTTGTAAGGCCCCATTCCCAGAGACCTCACAGTTGGTCAGTCATAGCACAATATATATATAACATTTCATAGTTCATAAACCAGTGCAGCGGAATTAATATCAAAAGCCATTCACTTCATTAATAAATATTGTTCCTAAGCAATACATTGTTAATTGTTAATAGTTACAAAAGATCATATTAATTGCATTACAAAATAACAATATTATTATGCGTGAACGGATGCCAGTCTAGCCCCGACGAGTAGCCTCCCCGAGTGCCATCCTCAGCAAATTACCTGCCAACTGAAAATGCATAAAAGTCAGCGTTGCTGAGTGAGCTCTAGTTTAAAAAAAATGTTAAAATACCTTGAAAGATTTGTATATGAAAATACCCTTTTTAAAATAATATACTTTTTCTTTCGTACGCGATCACATGTCATACGTACAGTTAAGATAACAACCATTATCTTCTTTACCATTTCTATCATCGTTCATTTGAACCTTTATTTTAATCTTTCACTTAATCCGGACCAATTTGCTATGCCCCCGATATTGCGCACAAAACTGGTACTGGGCCGAGGTCTACAAATAGACCCCAAACTGGTGCACGAAGCTGACTCCAGTACCGGGGTAGCAACAAGGGTCCCCTCAATCTCAAAGATTGACCCTGTGTGCATCCAACGGGTTAGCTTAACCACACACAGTTGAGCTAACAACCTAATGGTTGTGAACCTCGAGTGAATTTGCTTGCAAGACTTTCTTCCGTTCTTTATGTTCCACTTCTCATTATCATTAATCTTTCCACTTTCTTTAAGGATAATACTTTACGTATACGGATAAATCACACCACATAAAGTCACATAATAATATAATAAATATAAACACAAAAACAGCTCAAAACATAAATAAAATAATCAGATAATAGCATCAAGTCAAACCAGGGTCAAACCCTAAAATTCTGATTTCCCAAAATTCCAGAAAATTTTCTAAGTGTTTAGGCGCATGGGCACTATTCAAGCGCATGGGCACTATTCAAGCGCATGAGCCCTGCTAAGGAATATTAACACTGTTCAGGCGCATGAATCCTACACTTAGGTATCTTAACTTACATTCTGGGCGCATGAACTGTTAAGGCGCCTGAACAATTGGTTGGGCGCATGACACTATTTAGGCGCATAAGATTATACTTAGTAATTTCAGGCAAACATCTTAGGCGCATGGGCACTATTGGGCCGCATGAGCCCCTCCTAATTTTTCTAAGGATAATTTTTCCAGGCGCATGGGCCCTGTTTGAGAGCATGGCCTGTACTTAGCATTTCTTAAGCCTAAACCTCAGGCCCATGGGCCCTATTTGGGTGCATGACTACCTGTTGTGCATTTTTCAGAATCACAACTATCCCAGATCTGCATTTGCACCTGTTCTAAGCATAACTTAACATTCTAAGCAACCACAACACGTAAACAAGCATAAACATACACAACATACGGGTATACATAAACAAGTTGTAAAACATTTTAATCATGCATTTTCAGCCCCAAAACAGTTTAAAACACATAGAAACCGGGTCTAGAACTCACCTAATGTAGTCTTCAAGTAAAACTCCACCTAACTTGAAGGCACAAGAGTTCAAACACCTAAAACACACCCAAGCACAATAAACACATGAAAATCGGTTTCATGGTCAAAAACCCAACAAAACCAAGCCAAATATGCATACAAATACTTACCAAGATCAAAAACAGCCTCTTTCTCTCTCTAGAACAGAGAACTTCGATTTCTTCTTCTTTTTCTTCTTTTGTTTCAGTCGAACACAGCAGCAGCAGGGGTGATATAGGCGGCCATGCCCATATAAAGTGCATTTTTTGACTTTTGTGTACTTTTACACAAAACACCCCTCATCTTTGGCTTCTTTTAGTTTTCTTCAAGATACTTTCTTTTCTTTTATTTTATGTGACAAAATTTCGGGCGTTACAAGTCTACCCCCCTTAAAGAGGTTTAGACCCCGAAACCTGTCACTCTTCGAATAACTGTGGGTAATGCTGTCTCATCTCATCTTCGGTGTCCCACGTAGACTTAGAACCCTTTCGGTGTTTCCACTGCACCCGCACAAGTGGAACCACTTTATTTCTCAGTCTTTTCTCCTTCCAGCCGATGATTGCCACCGGTTGCTCCACATAGTTAAGCCGTTCATCCACTTCGATATCTTCCAGTGGTACAATCATGTCTTCATCGGCTAAGCACTTTCTCAGATGAGATACATGGAATGTCGGATGAATTCCACTTAGCTCATCAGGCAGTTCTAGTCAATAGGCCACCTCCCCTACTCGTGCAATGATTGGGAAAGGCCCTATGTACCTCGGGCTCAGCTTGCCTCTCTTTCTGAACCGAATAATTCCCTTCCAAGGTGAGACCTTCAACATGACTCTATCACCTACGTTGAACTCAATTGGTCTATGCCTTTTGTCGGCATACGACTTTTGTCTATCTTTCACCGCCTTTATAAAGGCTTTGATCTTTTCCAACTTTTCAGTCGTAGCCTCGATCACCTCGATACTTCCCAACTCTTTTTGCCCGATGTCTCCCCAACACACGGGCGTTCTACACCTTCTACCGTATAGCATCTCATATGGTGGCATATCAATGCTGGCATGATAACTGTTGGTGTATGAGAACTCTGCTAACGGTAGGTGTTCATCCCAACTTCCTCAAAAGTCGATCATGCATGCTCGGAGTACATCCTCAAGCATCTGAATTGTCCTCTCAGACTGACCATCTGTCTGAGGATGATAAGCCGTACTGATGTGTAGTCTCGTCCCCATCGTATCGTGGAATCTCTTCCAAAACTTCGATGTGAACCGGGTGTCACGGTCAGACACAATAGACACCGACACACCATGGCTAGCCACAATCTCCTTGATGAACAGATCCGCCAGTCTCTCGGAGGAATACGTCTTGCGGATTGATAGGAAGTGAGCACTCTTTGTCAGACGATCAACTATCACCCATATGGTATCGTACCCCCTCGCAGTACGGGGTAACTTTGTGATGAAGTCCATGGTGATGTGCTCCCACTTCCACTCGGGTATATCCAATGGCTGGATCTTCCCGTATGGCTTCTGGTGTTCTGCCTTCACTTGCAAGAAAGTAAGGCACTTACTCACATACTCCACTACATCGCGCTTCATTCCCGGCCACCAAAAATCTTTCTTCATGTCTTGATACATCTTGGTAGCACAGGGATGAATGGAGTATCGAGTCTTATGAGCTTAGTCCGGAATTCGCCCCCGTAGATCTCCATATCAGGGAATCCACATCCGCCTGAAGCGGGTTCTAACTCCATGGGTATTCTCTCCCAACTCTGTGACCAGACCTCTCATCCTTTCAGAGTTAAGGCGATCTTCTTTCAATGCCTCATTTTGAAATTCTTTGACCTGTGTCATCACGTCCGAGGTCATTACCAATTGATAAGCCTTCACCCGGATTAGCTCGGGTCTCTCCTTTCGGCTCAGGGCATCAGCCACTATACTGGCTTTACCTGGATGGTAGTGGATCTCACAATCATAATCCTTGATCAATTCCAACCACCTTCTCTGCCTCATGTTGAGATCCTTTTTCTCAAATAAATACTTTAGGCTCTTGTGGTCCGTGAAGATTGTACATTTCACCCCGTACAGGTAGTGCCTCCAAATCTTTAAGGCGAAGACCACAGCTGTGATCTCCAAATCATGCGTGTGATAATTGACCTCGTGGGTTTTTAGTTGTCAGGACGCGTAGGCTATTACTCTCCCACGTTGCATTAACACACAACCCAGTCCCGAATAGGAGGCATCCGAATACACCACTAAGTCTTCACTCCCTTCGGATAATGTCAAAACAGGAGCTTGAGTTAATCTTGCCTTTAACTCCTCAAAAGCGTCTTCCTGTTCTCGACCCCACACAAACATCACCTCCTTGCGCGTCAATTTGGTCAAAGGTGAGGCTATCTTGGAAAAGTCCTGGATAAATCTTCTGTAGTAGCCTGCCAAACTCAAGAAACTATGAATCTCAGATGGCGTCTTTGGAGACTTCCATCGCATCACCGCCTTAACCTTTGCCGGGTCCACCATGATTCCTTCAGGATTCACCACGTGACCCAAAAATTGAACTTCGCGCAACCAAAAAGTACACTTAGAGAATTTAGCATATAGCTTCTCCCTTCTAAGTGTCTCTAGCACTTCGCGCATGTGACCGGCATGTTCTTCTTCGCTCCTTGAATAATTAAGGATATCATCAATAAACCCAATCACTGACTTATCCAACATTGGCTGACACACTCAGTTCATCAAATCCATAAAGGCAGTTGGCGCGTTAGTTAGATCGAAAGACATAACGAGGAACTCATAGTGTCCGTAACGCGTACGAAAAGCTGTCTTAGGAATATCTTGCTCCTTAACCTTCAATTGATGGTAGCCAGATCGAAGATCTATCCTTGAGAACCAACTGGCACCTTGGAGCTGATCAAACAAGTCATCTATTCTCGGTAGGGGATATCGATTTTTCACCTTCAACTTGTTTAGCTCCCGGTAGTCTATGCACATCCTCATACTACCGTCTTTCTTCTTGACAAACAGGACCGGAGCACCCCAGGGATAGATGCTCGGTCAGATAAATCCCTTGTCCATCAACTCCTGTAATTGAACCATCAACTCCTTCATCTCCGTTGGAGCCAATTGATATGGTGCCTTGGCAACTGGTTGGACACCGGGTATCAGATCAATCTGAAACTCGATCTCGATGTCTGGTGCACACCTGGTAAATCTTCTGGGAACACGTCTGGAAAGTCACACACCATGGGTGCTTCAAACAACTGTGGTACTAACGCGTCCATATCCTTCACATAAGCCAGGTAGGCACTACATCCTTGCTTCATGCACTTCTCTGCCACTGCCATCGAAATCACCTTCGGAACCGTAGCGACGTGGTCACCGTAGACCGTCACCAAACTTCCATCAGGCACAATTAGTTGGATCATTTTCTTGCGACACACAATATTTGCCTCATAGGCTGCTAACCAATCCATCCCTAGTACTACATCAAATCCGCCTAGGGGCATCACAAACAGTTTAGGAAAGAACCTATGGGCTTCTAGTTCTATGTCGCAATCCTCAATCATCTTAGAAATTCTGGTTGACTTACCAATAGCAGTTTCTACATCAAATGGTTCGTTAATATTCCCACTACTAACAGGAAACTTAGCACAGAAAGCAGCAGAAATGAAACTCCTACTAGCACCAGAATCAAATAATACAGAGTCACAAGTTTGGTTTACTAGAAACATACCTGACACGACGTCTGGGTCAACCCGGGCCTCTTCTCGGGTCATCGTGAAGGCTCTAGCACTGGCCCTCTGTCCTCTTTCTTCAGTCCCCTTCTTGGCCCAGAGCTCTCAGCTATCGGCTTCTTGCACTCATAGCTCCTATGGCCAGTCCCGCCACAGTTGAAGCATTTCGGCACTCCATAATCTTTTGCTTTATGACCGGGCTTCCCACACTTGAAGCACACAGTCACTCTCCTCATACAATCACCAGTTTGCTCCCTACCATATCGGTCGCACTTCCTCAACCCTGGGCCTGATGACACCACCCGCCGATCGTCCATCATCCTCCTCTTGTTGTTTGGGGTGTAACCGCCACGCCCAAACCGCTTACATCTCCAGTTCTTATTACCTCCATATGCCTCTTCACCTCAACCAGCGCTACTTCCCTTTCATCATACAACATTCCCACCAAATCCACTGCCGACCTAAAAGTGCTCGGTTAGGAAGTGATCAAGTGTCTGCGGATGTCGGCGGGTAGTCCCTGGATGTACCGATTGATCTTCCTCGATACCGGAGTAACCTGATCCGGCACCAACCTCGCTATTTCGTTAAACCTGGTGGTGCATTGCTGGTGGGTCATAGTTCCCGCCTCCAGTTGTAATAACTACCTTTCGATCTAGTTGAGTTCTCGGTGAGGACAATATTCCTCAATCACCAACTTCTTCAGCTCTCCCCATCTCATTCTCTCGATGGCCCTGTCACCCTCGGCTTGGACAAGATTGTCCCACCAACATAGTGTTGAGTCGACAAATGAGTGAGTGGCGAACTTCACTTTTTGGTCCTCCCGACACTCACTGATCTTCAATACTGCCTCCATCTCCCTTATCCAGCGGTGGGCAGCTGCAGCATTGCCATTACCATCAAAAGTAAAGGTTTACATCGTTGGAATGCCCCGTAGCTGCATCCTCTCGCGGTTTCCCACACCACCACCTCTTCTTCATCACTAGAGGCTCCCCTTCCAGCATTCATCTCCTCCTCATCATTATGATTCCTCACGTTACCCCTCCTACCAGCAGTCGTCCTCCTTTCCTCCTCCTTCTCTTTCCTTTCATCTTCTCTAATGGCCCGGATAACTTCAGTCACGACAGACTGTAGGATTGTCTGCATGACTTGGTGAACCTCCTCCACCACTGCCTCTTTTACCGAGGCCCTCAGATTGGCACTCTCATCACCGCCCTTCGGGTGATGAAGCCCAGGCTCACCAGGAGCCGTCTCTGCAGTCCTCCTCTTGTTCCTTGTGGCCCATGGCCTACCAGCACGACCACCCCGTGTTCCACCTCGAGAAGCCTTAGATGATCTTCCACCAGCCATCCTATAAACACTAAAAGATTCAAACACCAATACGGTCATTCAAGGTAATAGCTCAGTTTATGTTAAGTATAGTAAGTCCGTAATTACAGTGGCCAGTTGTGATTAGCCACTTACTTTACTCTTCATCCCCCAAGCATTTCCTATCCTGACTACATTAGTATTCAAATCTACTAAGACACATAAATCAAATAGCACACGCACATAATGCCGGTTATCATTAAAAAAATAAATACTTGATGGCACGTAGCTACTCTGGTTGGCTTCCCTCTATTTGTCCTAATCTCAGTTTAAGTTTAGGTTTTGAAAATATTTACCTATTTCTATTAAACTTTGGCTCTGATACCAACTTGTAAGGCCCCGTTCCCAGAGACCTCACAGTTAGTCAATCATAGCACAATATATATAAAACATTTCATAGTTCATAAACCAGTGTAGCGGAATTAATATCAAAAGCCATTCACTTCATTAATAAATACTGTTGCTAAGCAATACATTGTTAATTGTTAATAGTTACAAAAGATCATATTAATTGAATTACAAAACAACAATATTATTATGCGTGAACGGATGCCAGCCTAGCCCCGACGAGTAGCCCCGAGTGCCATCCTCAGCAAATTACCAGCCAACTGAAAATGCATAAAAGTCAGGGTTGCTGAGTGAGCTCTAGTTTATAAAAAATGTTAAAATACCTTGAAAGATTGGTATATGAAAATACCCTTTTTTAAAATAATATACTTTTTCTTTCGTACGCGATCACATGTCATACGTACAGTTAAGATAACAACCATTATCTTCTTTACCATTTCCATCATCGTTCATTCGAACCTTTATTTTAATCTTTCACTTAATCCGGACCAATGTGCTATGCCCCCGATATTGCCCACAAAACTGGTACTGGGTCGAGGTCTACAAATAGACCCCAAACTGGTGCACGAAGCTGACTCCAGTACCGGGGCAGCAACAAGGGTCCCCTCAATCTCAAAGATTGACCCTGTGTGCATCCAACGGGTTAGCTAAACCGCACATAGTTGAGCTAACAACCTAGTGGTTGTGAACCTCGAGTGAATTTGCTTGCAAGACTTTCTTCCGTTCTTTATGTTCCACTTCTCATTATCATTAATCTTGCCACTTTCTTTAAGGATAATACTTTACGTATACGTATAAATCACACCACGTAAAGTCACATAATAATATAATATATAGGCACACAAGAACAGCCCAAAACATAAATAAAATAATCAGATAATAGCATCAACTCAAACCAGGGTCAAACCCTAAAATTTTGATTTCTCAAAATTCCAGAAAATTTTCTAAGTGTTTAGGCGCATGGGTACTATTCAGGCGCATGAGCCCTGCTTAGGCGTATTAACACTGTTCAGGCGCATGAATCCTACACTTAGGCATTTTAACTTACATTCTGGGCGCATGAACTGTTCAGGCGCATGGACTAGCACTTAGGTGCCTGAACAATTGGTTGGGCGCATGACACTATTTAGGCGCATGAGATTATACTTAGTAATTTCAGGCAAACATCTTAGGCGCATGGGCACTATTGGGGCACATGAGCCCCTCCTAATTTTTCTAAGGAAAATTTTTCCAGGCGCATGGGCCCTGTTTGGGCGCATGGCCTATACTTAGCATTTCTTAAGCCTAAACCTCAGGTTCATGGGCCCTGTTTGGGCACATGACTACCTGTTGGGCATTTTTAAGAATCATAACTATCCCAGATCTGTATTTGCACCTGTTCTAAGCATAAACTTAACATTCTAAGCAACCACAACACATAAACAAGCATAAACATAAGCATAAACATACACAACATACGGGTATACATAAACCAGTTGTAAAACATTTTATTCATGCTTTTTCTGCCCCAAAACAGTTTTAAACACATAGAAACCAGGGTCTAGAACTCACCTAATGTAGTCTTCAAGTAAAACTCCACCAAACTTGAAGGCACAAGAGTTCAAACACCTAAAACACACCCAAGCAAACAACCAGGCACAATAAACACATGAAAATCAGTTTCATGTTCAAAAACCCAACAAAACCAAGCCAAATATGCATAGAAATACTTACCAAGATCAAAACCAGCCTCTTTCTCTCTCTAGAACCGAGAGAACTTTGATTTCTTCTTCTTCTTTTGTTTCAGTGGAACACAGTTGCAGCAGGGGTGATATGGGTGGCCATGCCCATATAAAGTGTACTTTTTGACTTTTGTGTACTTTTACACAAAACAACCCTCATCTTTGGCTTCTTTTAGTTTTCTTCAAGATACTTTCTTTTCTTTTATTTTATGTGACAAAATTTCAGGCGTTACAATACTATTGACATGTACACCGTACTTAATATTCTAGATTACTTGTCAGGGTATTTAGGTCATTGTACAGGTCATAGTGTCTAACCTATAAATAGATAAAGTTTTTACTCTTTTTGTAACTCTTAGCATATAATAGCAACTCTAGAACCCATTGCAGAAACTCTAAATACAACACATAAACTCTTGTATCCATTTACACTAAAATCAAAACAATATCCAATATTACAAGTACTTTTGATTACAATGATCTTTGATATTTGTATTCCCCTTCAAATCATCATTGAAATCATTTTATATATTCGATCCTCATTGATTATTACCCGGTCAAATATTATGAAACAAAATGAAAATAGTAATTTTGACATGTTTTCTATTTTCCTAATTATTATGAATGTAAACTTACTTTTCTAATAAATTGAATGTTTTTATTAACTAAATATATCATAATGGTGTTGTCTTTGACAATATTTATTGGGGCTTGTAGCTAACTTATTGGGGAAACAAGATTGACATTTAGGTGATCATTAAATATAATTGGCTAAAGATGACTAGCAAAAGGTGCTTAGCATATATACATGATAAAGTTAATACTCATATTAATATAAACATAGGACAATCATAATTGTTTTCAAACAAAAATAAGGTAATCAATGATACTTCCCAAGAAATTACCAATTATAAAAACATCACTTAACTAATATACAAGATATTGTATGAATTAAACGCACACTCAACCAAAAGGATACTTCCATTTTGTTTCTTACAAGTTATAGGTTTCAACGAACCTCCAACATAGATAAGTAAAAAGGCCTAAACATTTCTCACAAGTTTTTATTTTGGGATTTGGGTATGAAATATTATTTAATGGTAGAAAACTAGTGTTTTACCCCGCGCAGACAAAAAAATGTGGCTTGTGTAAACGAAAAGCCGTGACATGCTCAAAAATGTCTAGACATGTTTTACATTGATATTTAGAAAACTTTAATGTTTAACAAAAAGAAAGCTTATGTAGTGGAACAAAAAGATAATAAGTGCATATTTACATTAGGTTATCACACAATAAAGTATTGTTGCAGATTGTCAAAACATTGCATAATGTCTGCCGCCAAGACAATATTCAGTTTTGATGTTTTTAAAGCCAAACTTCATGTTTCATCTCCCTTCGTAAGTAGGGGAAAATACTTGTAAACCAAAACATTGGTGGTAGTTATCTAACTTTAATAAAAAATGCATATACAAATTGTGAAATCTAGTAATAGTTCATTAACTATGTAAACTTTAACAACTTCTGTTTTGGATGTCTTATGTCTATAGCATTTGCAACATTTTTGCAAAACTTTCTATTGTACCAGGAGGAGACGTGAGACGGAATTACTGTCATACTTTATAAAAATAAAAGAAAAACTTATTGTTTCTTACTAATCAAATTACCGATAGGTTTGAAAATATAAACCAATAAGTTTTTAGTGACATATTTTCATGACAAATCCGTGCTAAATTAAAATCCTTTAAATTTTATTAGATAAAGTAGTTTTCTTTTTCTAGTTTTATTCTAATAATAAAATCTATGCAAAATACATAAATATATCAAGAATCACCTACAAACACAAATCAAAGCAACAAACTTTAAAAACACGAAGTTCATACTAATTCATAATTTTCTTGCAAACTGGTCAACAAAACTCTGCTTCAATTGTTTCCAACAAATAAAAAAAACATTGACTAATGTTTCTAGTTCATTGCAATGAGATCCCAGAGCTAGGAACAAATGCCTCTGATGAGCATGAAACACCACTTGCTAATAAGTTGAATTTCAAGAGTTATGTATTCGTTCTTCTAATTACTTTCATATAAGTTAAACACAACAACATCTAAATAATGAGATGGTTCAGATGTAAATAAATCTTCATAACATAATATGTTTTCGTATGAAAGAAAAGAGTATTTCAGTGGTGAAGTCGAATAACCTATCATGATTTCTTTGTACAGTGAAGAATGATTCGGAAAAACATAATATCACACCCTCGCCAAGGCGGAAACGCGAGTGAGTGACGAATTACTTATTCTTAGAACACATGTACGAGGAATACTAAAAGTAATGCATTCAAAAGATATGGGTTCTACATCATTGTCATAGGTTACAAAACAAAGATTACACATATGGACTTAAATCATAAATCTATATTAAACAATCTTCTATTGTAGCCTAGATGCGCAAAAGATTGAATTCCAAGCTTTCACACTTAGTTATAACCTGAAAAACACGCTAAAATAGGTCTACTAAAAGTTGGTGAGCTTGTAGAGTTTGAGACTCGATAAACAGCTGTTATAGTAAGCAGTTGTAAGTAAATATGAATTAAGCCATTATATATGAATGTAAATATGAGACATAAAGTCATGAGCCCATAACCAAAACTATAGCAATGAGAAAAACAAAAAACCCCTCCAATAATTATCACGAGTATTGGTTGTTGTTGTTGCAGAAATAAACATTCAATTTATGTGACCGTTGATTGACATGTTCAACGAGTCTAGAGAACGTGGAATTTAGCATGTGATAATGATAGGGTAAACTCATGTAATATTCAAGTAATAGACATAATATATAAAGCAATGATTCAAATGTTGTTGTTGTTGTAAGTGTGTTTCTCCCCTAAAAGCATTTAAAAGTGAAAAGGGGCTACGAGAAGTCACTATTGTTGTTTAGTGGTTTAGAGATTCCTTAGTCCAAAATGTGATGATGTGAAACCGGTGCGCTTCCTACATATATATATGTGTGTGTATATATGTGTGAGTATATATATATATATATATATATATATATATGTGTGTGTGTGTGTGTACGTAGGATTCGTCTGTGAGTTGGGTAAGTCAACGTGTAAATCGTTTTAGATTAAATCATTAGGTTTATTTACAATTTTTGTGGGGTAATAGGGTGCATTAAATGTTGTCTGGACTTATATTAATAATGTATGCATGTTATAGCTTATGATAGATAGAGATTTCCATTCATTAGGATATAGGCTATTACCAATAGATTCTATTGTTATTTGTCTGCTTGTAACTTGTATTAGAGAATCAATATAAATTACAAGAACTATTTAATTACCAATTGTAACTATTAAGCAAGTGTACATGTGAAAATCAGGCTCCAATCCCACCTTACAACCCATTTAAAAATCGTTTTTCCCTTACTATGTTCACCACAGCATATTTCTGGATAGTTGTTCGTATCTTGGTCGGTTGGGGGTCCAGACCTAATTATTAATAGGGGTGCGTATATGAGTTGGAAAGCTAAGACATTAAGATAACTTTTGAAACTAAAATTACGTTTTTTGGTTAAGTATTGAAAAGTTTATGGCCTTGTAAAGTCGGGTCAACATTCTGTCAGAAAAGGTTACTTTTGACATTTCATTTTCTTTTGCACTTTTGGGAGACCAAACCTTCATGGAAATTATAAGACAGGTTGGGTATGAAAGCTAACATCCTGAAAATAACTCTAGGATCAAGAAACACCTCATCTGGTTTAGTTTTGACCAAGATACAGCCTCTTACAGTCGGGTTGCTGTCCATGCTGGTTTCACAGCCTTGTTGTCATGTGTTCTAAATTTGTAACTAGGGTATGGGTATCTACATGTTAAGGCACTAAAACTAAGTGTGAAGTGTATCTATTTCATGTTTCAAATTGTGGTTTAAGTGTATGCTTAGGGTGATTTCAGTTCTGCAACCTATGTGTAACTAGAAAACCCACTTTTCGATATCTATCTGTTGGTTCTGAGATCCTATTTCTGGACTGTTATGGGACCTTGTCAACGACTAATATTGCATTTAAAAGGTTTAGTTTAAGTGGTTTTAAGTTCATACACGTTGGTAACTGTCGGTGCAAGAAGAAACGCGTGTTGAAGGTCCAAATTGTGCTCTTGTTCTCTCCTCTTCTCACGATCGCAGTACGATTTGCAAGGGGGTTTCTTGGACTATTGTAGAACATGTTGGAATGGAGTTTTGGTGTGGGAATGCAGCTGATAATATATTGTTTATATATGAAACTTTGGAAAGAGAAGCCATCATTAGATGCTTGGCATCTTTGGACAAGAATGACCCTTTTATGGATGGTTTCTTCTTAGGCAGCCAACAACAGCATTTTGAGCAGCTGTTCAGTAGCATCACATCCTCTTTTTGTACTTCTTATGAGCCATATTTGACCATGGTGAAAGGATGTGGTTAAAGGTTCTCTAACTACTAGTCCAATTGTTAGTTTCATGGTAATTAGTAGTGTAACTAGGGAGTTTAAATGATATTTTGAGGCTAGTTTAGCAGCAATAAAGCGAGCATCATAGTCGTGATCATAGGTTTGTTCTGGTACTTGAATTTTTCATTTGATGTGAATGGCTTGGTGATTTATGCTTTGATGATTTTCTTATATGATCATTATTTGCATTTGGTTTTTAAAGTCTATTGTATGTGATTTGATTTTGATCGTTATAATTAAATCAAGTTGCATTAAAATGTGTGGTTAAATATGAGGTAAGTCACATATTAAGTTAGTTCTAAAAGTTACGATTTAGTATAAGTATTTAGGATTTTGAATGACGAGTGACAAGTTTGGGTTACTAGAAGCATCTCGCTTATGTATAAGCATTAAATTTAGGTTCATAGTTTCGCTCGTGAAATACTAATCGATGTTGTGTAACATTAAACATAGTATGTTGACGTATTAAGAATTACGTTTATTGATGAAACATTCATGGAAAGGTGATAGCTTCATGCATGATCATATGCACAATTAATGCATCAAGAATTATTATTTGCTATCGTTATATATCATAATTAGTGGTATTGATGCATGAA
The DNA here is from genome assembly GCA_025506505.1 of Flaveria sonorensis. Taxonomy (NCBI): domain Eukaryota; kingdom Viridiplantae; phylum Streptophyta; class Magnoliopsida; order Asterales; family Asteraceae; genus Flaveria; species Flaveria sonorensis. The sequence continues at coordinate 27,402,690 of CM046424.1, read as the reverse complement.
CCTTCTATTTATGTAAGTACGTACTTGATCTACTTCTCAATTAAGACTAAAGCACATTAGCTAATATTTCAAAGCTAAGTAACGAAATTAGGGCTTGACATTAGGGTTTGACGAGAGTTAAGGTTTTTGAGTGTTAAGTGTCGGACCATAAAATCACCTGAAATTCCAAGAATGTTACACATAAGCAAGAGTTTAAACAACTAATTGCAAAAGCGAATTATAGTTCAGAATACCAAGAACCAAATCGAAACTCTAACATCCCTGAGCCGCCAGACATGCACCGCTCAGGCTAAGAACCTACCATCTTCCTCTTTGTCCAGTAAAGAATGAATTTGTAAGAAAGATAATGTTGATATCTTGATCTGTCCACTTGAATATGGCAGGCTCAGGATATGATAACACGTAGCAGACAAAAGGTAAGATGATGACACGTGCGTAAGTGGCAGTCAAAGCATCAACTCAACACTTGCACTATTGTACCTAGTGCTTAATATGTTGTTTATCACTGTAGATCCCTTTAGTAAATGTAGTTATATATTATATAATGATTATTTAAAATTTAAGTGATTGTTGAACACGCAATTACTCTTGAAGGGTTGTTTCACAACTAAAGGGTTTCTTTAATATGTTTAGTCAGGGATTTAAGTATACAATATTGTTAAATGGTAGGGGATGATTATGCAAAATTAAAGTGATTGTTGAACCATCAATTACTGTTGAAGGGTTGTTTCACAACTAAAGTAGAATTCTCAGCATTAGGTTTGAATTATTTAATGTTCCTACTGAACTACATAAGCGCTGAAGTTCATTTATGCTGAAGAACAATTATGCCTCATGTTTGAGTTGCGTCAATAATTAAGTACATGTGTAGTTGATGCTAAAAACGTATTTCATGCTGAGAAATTAACTTAATACTGAATGACTAGGCTTTTGTTGATAAATCTGGTTAATGTTAAATTTACATCTAATTCCCCATCCACATACCCATAATTTACAAAAGAATACAATATTTTCTAAATTTACCTACCATTTTGTAAAACCTCCCATATCTTATTGCCCATACATTATTTGTCTCAATTGAATAATATTTATTTAATTTTGTCTTAGTACAATTTCTCAATCTTCCACTCGTGTTTATTAATAAACTGTATAAAAAATATGGAGGATGAATAGTGATCTTCTATGTTTGAATGATGATATTATTTTGTTCTAATATTATGATGATGAGGTATAAGGATGAAGAATGTAATGGAATGAATATTTTAATGATTTTTATTAAATACGAGGATAGATTTGAGGATATGTAAGGGTGTTAAAAGTTGGATATCCAAAATTTTTGGATATATGAATTGGATTTCAGTATCCGCATCCCTATCCGAAATTTCAAAAACAAAATCGGATAGTGAAACGGGTACCCGAATGCTCAAGTACCCATAAATAAAATACTGATTACCTATATCGATGGATGATAATACAAAAAGATAGACTTGAAATCCTTTAAACAAACCTCAAAGCCATGTGGATATTATCCTTCTTCTTTTCTCAATGAAGATAAACCACAAGCGTACTTGATTTTCTTTGGAATAAAAGTTGCTTTAATATTCTAGACTTCCAAGACCTTCCGCAATGCTCGTCCATAGCCCCACCCATGCCGCCCTACGGAAGGGTTGCGTTGTGCAACCCCATCCATCCTTCACCCGCTCTACACCAAGGGCGCTCCATGGACGGATTTTGTGGGTCCCGCATGACTAAAATGTGTGTTGCTTTATTTTTTTATGGGTATTAAATGGTTGTTTGTGTGAAAGATGGTGTTGGGGTAAAAGTTGATTGTAGGAAAGATAGATAAAAGTTAGTGGAAAGCTGATGTGACTTGCTGACTGGTACTGTTTGTAGGAAGGACGCCATTCAGCATTGCAAACAGTCTAAATAGTTTTAAATCATCCAAAATAAACACCACAAAAAGGTCTGTCGTTTGACCAAAAGCACCAACAAAATACCAAAATTACATAATATTCAATAGTTTTCGTACCTGCGAGCTACTAGTTTTGTGACAAAAAAGAAAGAAGCAAACCTAATGGCCGATTACTCTATGTCTTAAACTTCAAACAGTAGAAATAAATGAAGGTTAACGATCATCTCTTGATTAGGTAGACAAGTGATTACTCGAATACTCGATTCCATACCTTTGAGGTTGCGATTTCTCATTTAGGGCTTCACGATTACTTGATGTAGAATGGTTGAATCGAACTTCCGACTCTTGTTTAGGGCTCACGGGCGAAAACGGCAGAAGTTCTAATTTTAAAACTCTAAATATAAAACATCTAGTAACTTAATTATTACAACTAAAATAAGTAAGTAATAATTATTTAATAAAGTTTTTAGATATTCAAAATAAGTATCCGAATCCGAATCTGAAAAATGCGGATATCCGAATTTCGGATATTCGAAAATGCGGATATTCGAAAATTTGAATATTCGGATGTTAGGATACGAATGTTTTTGAACATCCCTAGGAAGGGGGATGGGATGAGAATGTTCTAAGAGTTAATATTGTAATTGAACATATTTGGTTTCTAGTTCAAACCATCAAGAACACCAGAATACATCATCATGATTTCTCAATACTTTTGTATTCTCTGAATCTAACAACTTTTAATCATCTTTGGTGATTATAAGATATTAGATATCTTAGAAAGTTTTAGTTTCTAGGAATTCATATTTTCTCTGCAACCTGCTTATTAAGGTTTTGAAGATTTATAACTTTCAAAAGGGCTTTTTATGATTTTCATCATCAGATTTATGAATAGTTGACTTAGATTTAATACTTGATCCTAAAATTGGTTAAATTTTTTTGTTTCGTTGGCATTTTTGAACACCTTCATAATACACCCACATAGAGGCAGGCAAAAAAACCGGGTTCAAACCCGACCCGGTGGACCCGACCCGGAACCGGGTACGGGTACGACCAGGTATAGTTGAACCCGGTTTGGACCCGGAAAAAACCCGTAGGGTTGGAACCGGGTATTAATTTCTAGATTTTCTTAGAACCCGACCCGAACCCGACCCGACCCGGAACCGGTTGAACCCGGGTTGGACCCGGTTTTGCCCTTTTAAAAAAAAAAAAAAAAAAGTAGCCGTTTTTTAACGGCTATATAGCCGTTGGGATCGATTTTTGGCCGTTTTTTTGTCACTTTTAGGCTTATAAGTTAGTATAAATAGGTGTAGGCTGATATGGTTTAGTACCCAAGTCTCAAACGCAAAAACATAAGCAAAAAACGCAAAAAATACTCTCGTTTACTCTCGTTTTACACGTTCACTCTCTCGTTTTACAGTTTTACACTTTCACTCTCTTCAATCTTGATATGGCTCACTCACAATCTTCTGTTAGTCAAGGTTCGTCCAACGCTCCAACCGTCGTTCGTGTCATTCAAGAAAAGAAACAAAAAAGAAAAAACCAGGTTGGACCTAGGTTTCATACCCGACCCGAACTCGACCCGACCCGACCCTACCCGGGTATACCGGGTAGGGTTTTTATGCTGCTGAACACGACCCGGGTTCGTACCCGGGTTCACCAATACCCGGGTACCAAAAAACCCGGTTGGGCCAAACCCGGGTTGTACCCGGTTTTCGGGTCCGGCCCAAACCCGAAATGCCCATCTCTACACCCACAACACTTCTCGTTTTTTTTCAGTAATTAAACAAGACCAATCATTAAGATATTAGATTTTGATAAGTTTTTAAGTGACCACAATTGATGTCACAAGTTTGATGTAATAAATTTTGGGTTTCAAAGTTTAGTTTTCTTTACTTTTGGGTCCTTAATTGATAAAATGGTATAATGATTGGTGACACATCAACATTATAGTTTAACAATATTTAATGTGATGTAATATTCAAAATATATTGCATCAAATATCAAGATGTTACAAAGTTTTAATAATTATAAACACCAAACTTGAAGATACACCACTACGAAAAATATGTATAAATTCGGTGATATTATTAGTGTTTTGGTGTATGCTTTAACTGGCTTGTATGTATGTTTGTTAATTCTTCTTATCATAGATTCATGCCTTCCTATCTATTTGTTTTATGCTCACGCTAACCTAGTTTGGTAGATCTTCCTATCGGTCTTGCTCTTTGTTATGTTTTCAGATCACTTAAAGTAAAACCAAAGGGGAACATTTAATGGAATCTATGGGGAGCTCCTCAACTAAAAAATGGAGAAAGATATATCATGAAGCATAATGATTACATATAAGGGTGTTACAAAACATCCGAATCCGAACATCCGATCCGAACATCCGAAATTCCGAACCCGAATTATCCGAAATTCGGATATCCGAAAATATAGATTCGGATTCAGATAGCTATTTCAGGAATTTTCGGATATTTCGGATATCCGAAATATCCGAAATTATTAAATTAATTATTTGTATTTTATAATTTATATTTATATTATATAGTAAAAGAAAGTAAGAAACCCACCCCATGTCCCCACTCCCCATCGCCCCATCGAACATCCCAAATCTCCCATCTTCCACAAACCCTAAAATTCTTGCAGCCGTCGGCCGGCCCTTCACCATCGTCCCCCATCGGTCGCCGGTCGCCGGTCACTCCATCAGTCGCCGATCACTCCATCAGTCGCCACTCCATCGTCCCCCATCAGTCGGCATCCGAGTCCCGTCGCCTGTCGCTCCTCCTCCATCAGTTGCCCGTCGCCCGTCGGCTCGTCGCCCCTCTTCCGGTCATCGCCCTCCTCCGGTCATCGCCCTCCTCCGGTCATCGCCCTCCTCCGGTCATCGCCCTCCTCCGGTCATCGCCCTCCTCCGCAATCTGTCGCTCACAGACTCTTCACTCTCGTGAGTTAGTTTCCACTAAAATATTAGTTAGTGATTGAAATATTAGTTAGTGATTGAAACTCAAAGTCTATAATAGTCTAATGTAGACTTGAATTTTTTCATACAGTAGGTAGTATGTTAATTGTTAAGTGTTTGTGACATTGTGTAACTAGGTTATTCAATGGAAACTCCTGATCCAATCAACTCTTGTGAGTTAGTATCAATCAACTCTTGTGAGTTAGTATCTGAAAATGAGGTTGTGTCAAAGACTAAAGAAAAGAAGCAAAAACAAAAAAAAGATGGTAAACCTCCTGCTAGTTCTGTATAAGATTAGCCTATTGTACTTGCAAGTAGTGATGAAGATTGGCCTATTGAACTTGCAAGCAGTGATGAAGATTAAAGACCTCAATATGCAAGCAAAGTTTTTTGATATATTTAAGCTTTAAATGTTTTTATTTGACTATTTAAACATGAACTTTTTGGACGTTTTCATGTTTTTCGTTGCTATTATGGTTATTTGAACTTTGAAGTTTGTTGTTAACTATTTTGGACATTTTAGCTGTGTATTATTTGAATTTCGAACTAAATAGGGTAGAAATTGGTTTATGACTATTATCTATTTTTTTTATACATGGTAATTCGGATATCCGAAAAACTATCCGAATCCGTATCCGAATTTTGGGATATCCGAAATTCGGATACGGATTCGGATAGTAAAATGAGCTATCCGAAAATTTCGGATATCCGAAATTCGGATATCCGAAAATGAACAGCCCTAATTACATATGCTTAGTACTTATGATACATGTTACTAATGTGTTTATAATTAAAATTTTAAGGATAGTTAACCCATACATATGATACATTTAAAATGCAAACTTTTTCATGTTAAAAAAATTAAGTGCATGCAATATAAGTGATATATAATAATTCATATTTTCATAAGACACTCTTACACAAATCTCAAGCATAAAGCACATCAATTAGTAGGAATAGATAATGTATGGAAAAAGAAACAATTATGAATAGAAGTAACATGATACGTCTAGTAAATACTTATCCAAGAAAATAAATAATAAGAAGTCGGTTGATGTATAGTTGACTGTCCATCATTCTTGCGAATGTTTGTTCAAAAGAAAAGAAGTGCACCATAAAACCAACACCGTGATTCGAGCATCCCAAATTCATATAATATTAATCAAGTCCAGTTGCATTCTTTGAACTCGACATTAAACATGAACACTCAAAGACTTTCAATTGTTTACGTTAAGGATAATCATTTAAAAATAAACTTTATAAATGGCTATTTTTCCAAGAGTCCTCATAGTTGGTTTCATACATCGTAACCATAATTCTTAAACTGAAAAATTTCTTAATTCATTGCAACGGACTACATTGGTTTCATATAAATCATATGCTTGCACTTGTCTCACTCCTTGTTGATCGGGTGTTGGCCATCCGCATTAGTTCACTACTACCCGTATTAGTTCACTATTACCCTCATTAGTTCACTATTACCTGCATTAGTTCACTATTACCCGCATTAGTCTACTGTTACCCGCAATAGATAGCATTTAAGTCATTTCATTAGGGTTAATGCTATGATTCTGTTATGAAGGTTATTATTCGGTTATTATATGAATAATATTTAATGTTCCATACTATGTGATGATAATGATGAAGTATACCTTATAAGTATTACCTATGATTAAAAAGGAACCTTAATGAACAAAAAGAATGACAGTGGAACTTAATCAATGTTACCTGGGCCCTAATGATGATGAAAAGCCTTGCAAGCACTATTGACGGACTCCACTTATGTCATGAGATGTTGGACCCATGTTTATGAGCATGCTATAAGCCTTGTAATGTGGGTCAACTGTTAGGGTTTAGCTACCACTCTATATGAGTACTTAGAGGAGGTGGAATTTGTTGCCAACCGATGTTTTAGGCTTTTACTTTGTGCAAACCTAGTTATGAAAGAGAAATATAATGAAAAGAAGAAAGATAATGAACATGATAAAAGATGCTATGAAAGTTAATTATTTGACTATTATGTATGATATATGGGTGTTCTTTAAAATGAGTAAATGTATATTTTCTATGATATCACAAACTAGTACTCACTTAGCCATACTAACTTTCTATGCATATTAGTTGGCAGATAACGTTGATTGCTGGGGATGGCATGGGTGATGAAGTTACTTGGCAATGGGAGTTTGGAATCCACAAGTTGAAACTTATATGTTTAATTCGAAAAGAACAATGTAAATGTTTTTAATTCCAGAACAACATGTAATTTGACAACTTGTTTATGAATATGATGCATGACCTAAAGTATTCTGCTACGGTGACTTATATAAAAACATATTTTGTCATGTTTTATGCTATGATTGACCAGTTGTGAGGCTTCCATGGATAGGACCTTACAAGTTGGTATTAAAGCCGATGTTTAAGAGAATCGGGTAAACTTATTTTGAATACCTAAACTGAAAAAGGGACCGAATGAAGGGATGGCAGCCCAAGTAGCTACATGCCATTAGGTAAAGGCTTTTAATTAAACAAGCATTATTGCGTGTGCTACTTGTATTTATGTGCTTAGTAGGTTTGAATGCTAAGGTATGTTAGGACAGTGTGTGCTTAGGACATGGGGGTAGGGTAAGTAGTCAATCACACTTGGCCACTGTAATTAAGGACTTACCCTACTTATCATGATCTGAGCAATCACCTTAATAACCTTGTTGGTGTTTAAATCTTATAGGAGATAGAATCTATGGCTGGTAGGAAATCAGGAAAAGTGACTTGAGGAGGTGCTCATGGCGGCCGTTCTACTAGGCCACGTGTCACCAGGAGCAAAGCTAAGGCTCCAGAGACTGTTCATGAGGAGTCGGATCTCCATAGTCACCATAAGGGTGAAGGATCAGCTACCCTCAAATCTACTCTGAAGGAGGCTATTCCTGATGGGATCTACAATGTTATGCAGAATGTTTAACCTTAAGTGGTGACTGAGGTGATCAAAGCAGTTTGGGATGGAGAGAAGGCTAAGAAAAAAGGGAAAAAAGACAAGAAGAAGTCGGGGAAATCCACTAAGAGGGAAGAAGAATCCGAGGAAGAACTACCAAACCCTAAGGTGGTAGTTCAAGATGATGATAGTGAAGATAATTCAGAGAAGGAGACTACTAAGGGATGTAATTATAGGGTATTTTAGAGATGCAAGCCCCCGACCTTTGATGACAATGCTACTGCCACTTACCATTGGGTCAAAGAAATGGAAGTTGTCCTTGTTAATAATGAATGTCGGGAGCATCAGAAGGTGAAATTCGCTACACATTCATTTGTTGACTCAGCATTTTGCTAGTGGGACAACATTGTCCAAGCTGAGGGAAGACAAACCATAGCAAAAATAAGGTGGTCTGGGTTGAAGGAGTTGGTGCTAGAGGAGTACTGTCCATATAAGAAGTTGGACAAGATTGAGGATGAGTTCTTGTATTTGGAGGCTGAAAACATGACTCGTCAAGAGTACACCACCAAATTTAACGAATTGGCTAAACTTGTTCTAGATATGGTGACTCCTGTATCCAAGAAGATCACAAGGTACATGTATGGTTTATGAGTGGACATAAGGAGAAACATGATTGCTGCCAGGTCAAGCACGATCTAGTCAATAATCGATTTAGGGGAAAGGTTGTATGATGAAAGGGAATCAATGCCAATCCATAAGAAGGTTGAGAAGTGGAACTGGAACCCAAATGGGAACAGAAAAAGGTTCGCGAATAACAACTACTTGCTTGGGGAAAAGAGAATGAGGGTTGACGACCGTCGTATGGATCAAGGGAAGGTCCTGGAAGCGAATGTGTGTAAGAAGTATGGCAAAAGTCAACAAGGGGAATGTAGGATAGGATCAAAGGTGTATTTCAAGTACGGTAAGGAGGGTAACCATGTCAATGACTGCCGGGTAGACAGGTGCTACTAGTGTGGCAGATTGGGTAATTTTTGCCGTGATTGTAAGAAGGGAAAGGTCGAGAGTTCCAAAGCCAATCAAACATGGAAGAAAAGGAAGGAGGATCATACTAAGATGAAGGAAAGGGCATTCAACATGACCAGGGAGGAGGCTAGAGTGGATCCTGAAATGGTTTTAAGTATGTTTCTCGTGAACCATATGTATGCTTCAGTGCTCTTTGATTCTGGTGTTAGTAGGAGCTTTGTATCTACTACTTTCTATCTCTTGTTGAATGGTAGGAGTAGGAAGATAGATATACCTTGTTATGTGGAGACCATTATAGGCGAGTCTACCAGAGTAACTAAAATGATCGAGGACTGCCTTGTAGAGTTGGAAAGTCATGAGTTCCCTGCTAGGTTGTATGTTATGACCTTAGGAGGTTTTGATGTGATGATAGGTATGGATTGGTTAGCGACCTACTAAGCGAATATTGTATGTCAAAAGAAAATGATTTGTCTGGTTGCGCTGGACGGTAATTTAGTTACGGTTTATGGAGACAAGGAATGCGTCGTCCCGCGAGTGATATCTATGAAGACAGTGGAGAATTTTATTAGACGGGGTGTGGTGCTTATCTGGCCTACGTAAAAGATGTCGATGCGAAGTGCTTCAACTACCGGATGTACCTATACTGTATGACTTCCCTTATTTGTTTCCCAAGGACGTGTCAGGAGTGCCACCTGATAGAGAAATCAAGTTTCAGATCTATTTGATACTAGGAGCTCAACCCACCGCCAAGACACCGTATCAACTAGCTCCATCTGAACTCAAGGAATTGATGTCTTAACTGTAAGATCATTTAAACAAGGGTTTCATCCAATAGAGCATCTCTCTATTGGGTGCTTTAGTGTTATTCGTTAAGAAGAAAGATGGTAGTATGAGTATGTGTATTGATTATCACGAGCTTAACAAGTTAATAGTAAAGAATCGACACCCATTGCCCCGAATCAATGATTCGTTCGATCAACTCCAAGGCATGAGTTAGTTCTCTAAGATAGATCTTAATTTAGGTTATCAGCAGTTGAAGGTGAAGAACAAGATATTCCGAAGATGGCATTCCGCACATGTTATGGGCATTATGAGTTCCTCGTAATATCATTTGGGTTGACTAACACCCCAACAGCGTTCATGGAATTAATGAATCGCGTATGCCTACCTATGCTGGACAAGTCAGTGATTGTATTTATTGATGACATTTTAATTTACTCAAAAGTAAGGAGGATCATGCCAATCATATTATAGAGGTGTTGGAAATGTTAAGGAAGGAGAAGTTATATGCAAAGTTTTTGAAATGTGCCTTCTGCTTATGTGAAGTGCAATTTCTAGGCCATGTCATCAATTCAGAAGGGACTATGGTAGACCCCGCCAAGGTCGAGGCGGTGACAAAATAGGATTCTCTAAATACGCCATCCGAGATCCACAGTTTCTTAGGTCTGGTAGGTTATTACCAGAGATTCATTCAAGACTTGGCTAAGATAACTTTTCCGTTGACCAAGTTAACTCTGAAGGATATGAAGTTTGAATGGAGTATGGATCAAGAGAATGTGTTTCAGGAATTGAAGACTAGGTTAACTCAAGCTCCTGTCTTGACACTACCCAAAGGAAACGAGGACTTGGTCGTGCATTCAGATGCCTCTTATTCAAGGTAAGGTTGTGTGTTGATACAACGGGGGAAGGTCATAGCCTATGCCTCCAAACAATTAAAGATTCATGAAGCTAATTACCCTACTCATGACCTGGAATTGGCTGCCGTGGTTTTCGCCTTAAGGATATGGAGGCATTTCTTATATGGAACCAAGTGTGCGATATGCATAGATCATAAGAGCCTTAAGTACTTCTTTGAGTAGAAGGATCTTAATATGAGACAAAGAAGATGGTTGGAATTAATTAAAGATTATGACTGTGAGATTCACTATCATCTGAGGAAGGCGAACGTAGTCCAGATGCCCTAAGTTGTAAAGGGAGACCCAAGCCTATTCGAGTGAAAGCTTATCAGTTGATCGTAACGTCCGACATTATGCATCAGATCAAAGGTTTTCAGGAGGAAGCATTGAACGAGAATCAAATCAACTTAGAAAGAATTAAAGGGTAGGTTGAAGATTTTAAGGAAAACACACTTGGTGTTAAGACCTGGTTTGGAAGGATGTGGGTTCTGTATTATAGGAATTTGGGAAAAAAGATTTTGGACGAAGCACATAAGACGCGGTATCTTCCTCATTAGATTTATACTTAGTTTGGTACACCATTTAGAACCAACAACATTTGAATCTATGGGACCATGAACAAGAACCTAAGTGTTTAGAACCAATCTACTAAAATGGAAATATAACTAATTTATTATAGATATAACCATTGATGATGCCCACTTACCAAAGGTGTAGCTGGTGTGTATGAGCTAACAGGGTATTTTTATACATTACATGTAACCCGGATGCCAACAAAATATATTATGACTTAAAGAAAGATTATTGTTGGCCAGGGTTAAAGCGTTATGTGGTGGAATATGTGAGTAAGTGACTGACTTGCTTACAAGTGAAAGCCGAACATCACAAACCATATGGGAAGATCCAACCCTTGGATATTCTTGAGTGGAAGTGGGAGCATGGTACGATGGACTTTATCAAGAAGTTGCCTCATACGACACGATCATTCGATCCCATATGGGTTGTAGTGGATCGACTAACAAAGAGTACTCACTTCCTACCTATTCGGGAGATGTTTTCGTCCGAAAGATTGGCATACTTGTTTATCAAGGAGATAGTGGCTTGTCATAGGGTGACGATGTCCATCGTTTCCAATAGAGATACTTGGTTCACGTCCATGTTTTGGACAAGATTTCATGATGCTGTGGGAACGAGACCAAAAATAGCACTGCTTACCACCCTCAAACTGATGGTCAATCTGAAAGGACCATTCAAACGTTGGAAGACATGCTCCGGGTATGTATTATTGATTTTGATGGAAGTTGGGATGAGAACCTACCATTAGCAGAGTTATTTTACAACAATAGTTGCCATGCTAGTATCGACATGCCATCATTCGAGGTGTTGTATGGTAAAGGGTGAAGAACGCCAATATGTTGGGTGATATCAGGCAGAAAGAGTTGAAGAAGATTAGAGCTTTCATGAAAGCAGCTAAAGACAAGCAAAAGTCTTATGCTGATAAAAGACGAAGGCTATTTGAGTTTCAAATTGGTGATATAAGGTGATGTTGAAAGTATCTCCGTGGAAAGGGATCATCCATTTTTGAAAAAGGGGGAAACTAAGTATGAGGTGCATCGGGCCGTTCAGAATCACTGCCACTGTTGGTATGGTTGCATCTAGATTGGAACTTCCTGATGAGTTGTATGAGATTCACCCTACATTCCATATATCTTACCTACAGAAGTGCCTGGTGAAAGGGGATGTTGTTATCACTCTTATGAACATTGAAGTTAATGAAAGGATGAATTATGTAGAATAACCTGTAGCTGTCATGGACCGAAAGGAGAAGTTAAGGAACAAAGTAATTAACTAAGTCATGGTGCAACAGAATCATCATAAAGGGTTAGAAGTAACTTGGGAATCAGACAAAAACTATATAAGGGGGAAAACTTGTAACGCCCAAAAATCCTTAAAAGGAAAGACAAGAAATAAAGAAGATGTTTTAATAAAAAGAAGGGTTAAAAGTTAGTAAAGCAAAATAAGTCCACGTGTGGGTATAAAGGAGTGAGTCACCCTCCCCTCACTTCCATGCACCCTCAACAACCCTATTTTATAAGGAGAAAGCTCCCATTAGGTCTAGAAAGAAAGTTGAAGAATTCATCAAAGGTGTGATATTTATGTTGCTTTCTCTTAGAACTAAGCTAGATCTAAGCTCATAAGTTAGTTTCCATGCAATTCTATGTGTAAAGATTGAATCTTTACGTGTTCATTTGTGTAAATCTCAAGATCTACCTTCGGTTCTAGGGTTTTTGATTAAAGGATTGATAAGGTGAGTTATAGATCCCCTTACTTACATGTATCATATTATTTTGGAGCTAATATGCATGCCAATATGTTAAATCTTTGATAACTCATGCTTTTTCATGATAAAGGTGATATTTTAATGAAAATAATATATTTTAATGAGATCAACGATAAATTTACATGCTTGATGTGTTCTGGTTTTGAACCCTAGCTAAATGAGAACTAGATATATGGGTTAGGGTCATGCATAATTCAATTATAAAATACCTAAGTTTAAAATTGGACAGAAGGTTTACTCAGCCGCATTAGTACAGCCCACCCGTATTTGTTTATCTAGGCTTCATGTTTACCAAGTGTTGGTCATCCGCATTAGTTCACTAATACCCACATTAGTTAACTATTAACCATATTAGTTCACTATTACCCACATAGTTCACTATTAGCCGTATTAGTCTACTGTTACTCGTAATAGATGGCATTTAGGTCATTTTATCATGGTTAATGCTACGATTCCATTATGAGGGTTATTATGTGGTTATTATATGAATAATATTTAATGTTCTATTTGATAATAATGAAAGATACCTTATGTAGGAACCTCTGATGTTAAAAGGCTGATGCAACCAAAGGATACCAAAATAACCAAGTCTTCCAACATGCACTTCGGAACAAAGGTGAACTAGCTTCGGAAGCTTTTACACACTCAGAAATATGCTAAGTGTAAAATCTTCCAAAGCCAAAGTTCAGAAGAAACTGCTGCGGAAGCTTTACACTTAACTTGGAAAATATTCTAAGTGTAAAGTCTTTCGAAGCCAAAGACTCACTTCTTCCGAAGTTAAAGATGAAGTCTTCCAAAGCTTCAAAGACAAAGTCTTCCGAAGCTGCCTACAAGACAAGACTGATTTCTTCTGAAGAGAGAAAAGATTCATTTTCCATCAACTTTATCATAAAGCAACCTACTTTCCACTGCATGCTCTGGTAGTTCACCTGCTATCACTAGTTGGTGAAACTTCCATACTTTATGATAAAGTAGATAAGGTCTTCACCTGCAAGTTTCTCCTTTTGTTCCTTTTGGCTTTTTTGTAATAGGAAAAGTCAGTGAGCTATGGCATGTCATAGTCACTAGTCAAAAGGCAATCTGCCTTTTGACTTTAGATTGATCTTGTTGTCTAGATTAGTCACTTCCAACTATCTTTTTGCATATTGACGGTTGTAGGATGTAGTATAAATAGTCTCCGGTTCTTGCACTTAAAATATACTTGTACAACACTTGTAATAGAACTAGAGAGCAATATACAACTTCCTTGAAAACTTAATCTTGTATTCTTGTTCTTGTTCTTAAACTGTTTTACTTGTGTTTTTCTTGTATCTTCAGTAAAAGTTTATAGTTCCCTATTTGAATTGTTAAGTGATCTTAAGATCCTCCTAAGTGTGCAAACTAAGTGTTAAATACCCTTTAACGGTCCTGCATTTGGTATCAGAGCTTTCCAGGCTCTTGATTGTAAGATCTCACCATCTTCAAATCCTCTTAGTTACACACATCACTTAACTCTTCAATGGCATCTATCTCTAAGGCTGATATGGAAACTGGAACTATGACGAAATTCCCACTGATCACTCCTGAGGATTTTGACACTTGGTGTCAAAGAATGGAAGGCTTTATCAAGTCCCAAGATTCTAGGATGTGGGAGTCTGTTGTCAATGGACCTCATGTACCATGCACCTCTTCAGCTGCTGCTGGTGGTGGCATGATACCAAAGGAGAGGGCTGACTTTTCTGATGAAGACTGGAAAAGAATTGACATTGATCAGAAAAACATGAGAGCCCTCCAAACTGCTCTTCCAAACTCTATCTATAGATGTTTCAAGAAGTGCAAGACTGCAGTGAAACTGATGTATGAGGGTTCAAATGAAGCCAAGGAGAACAAGAAGGATCTCCTGAAGCAGTAGTTTGAAAACTTCACCTTCAAGACAGGTGAAACCATGACTCAACAATACTTCAGGTATGTTGAGATTGTGGATACTCTGGCTGATGTTGGGGTAACTATTGAGAACATGGATATTGTATGGAAGTTCATGTCCTCTCTTCCCAGACAATGGACACACTACTGTGTGGTCATTAAGAGGACTGAAAACCTCAAGACCCTTACTCTCACCGAGTTGTATGGGATACTCAGTGGATACTAGATGGAGATGAACATGCAAAATTCATCTGGTAACTCCAACACTCACTAGAGTTCAGCCCTTCATGTGGTTGAAAGGGATAGTAGAGAACCATAGCATCATCTAATCTGCTACCCTTAAACTTCACAAAAGGGTCCTTTCATCACCTTTCCAGATACACCCAGAGAGAGCTACATCGAAGGAAGTCTCTTCCAAGAGACAAGTTCTTCTCAAGCTTGTCTCTACTGATGAAAGTTTAGGCAACTTTCTTTTCACTCTTGAAGACCTGGACTGTATCCATCTAGATGATCTGGAGTACATGGAGATAGTCCAGCAGATGGCTCTCCTCACTCACAGAGCCCAGAAGTTCTACAAAAGGACTGGGAGAAGGTTTCCTAGCAATGCAGCCAGTGGCATGTTTAGGCTGGACAAGAGCAAAGTCAAGTGTTACAACTGTAACCAAATGGGACACTTGCTAGAGAATGCAAGGCACCCTAGTCAAATGGTGGCCAAGCTTCATCCAGGCCAAACTACACTAAAGGAGGGCACCTGAATGAGAAGCCAATACAGCAAGCTGCAGTTGCTATTGAAGAAGGAGAATTTGACTAGAGCTTTCAGGCAGAAGATGCATCTCCAAATCAAGCACTCATGGCTGACCATGATGAAGCCAAGATACTTGAACATCTTTGCTCTCCTGAATGTATTGCTAAAGTAAATATATATAGGTCCTACAAATTGGAAATGAGATCTGACATTGAGTCTTTGAATATTTTAAAAGATGATTTTAAAAGAGCTGAAAATGATTATAAACTTAACATAAAAGATCTAGAGAAAACAGTTTCAACTCTTAAACATGAGCAAACAAACTACAGGACTCAAATTAAGGATCTCATTACCAAGTTGACTGAATGCCAGGCTAAGCTTGTGATCAGCAAAGCCAGGGCAGAAAAATGTGTTCTTGAAGAAGAGACATTCAAGAACATATTATCCTCATCTCTGCATGCAAAAGTGTGTTATAATAAGCCAGGACTGGGATCTAGTGAGATAGCTCCTCCACACACTCTACTATCAGTTAGATCTCCAAGGTGTGGAACTGGTCAAGATGAGCTGCCATCCATAGACCCCAGTGATGAAGAGGATGAAGAGGATGAAGAGGAGATGGTGAGGGATGACTCTAAAGTGAGTGAAAAGAGTCAACCCAAAAAGGGTCACCATGCTCCTGAGGAGGAGAAAGGATCTGGTTTGAGTAAGTCCAAGAGAAAGAACTTGATCAGAAGAGCAAAAAGAAGATCAAGGAAAGCTCAAGACATCAAGGCTACTTTTGACCCCAAGCTATTTATCTCTGCAGGGTTTGAGGTGGTGAAAGCTGAAGATTCTGCCAAGAACTCCTGTTCCAAGAGTTCTGCTTCAGCTTCAACTCACTCCAGCAACAACAAGAAGATTGATCAGCTGTTCATCACTGCTACACGGCCTGAACCATCCATTTCAAAGAGCAAGCTTCACCCTAAGAAGCCTGCTGCATCATCTGAAAAGGTGAAGAAGGAAAAGGAAAGTGTTCAAGCTTAGTCTTCTTTGGGAAAGAAGGCTCTTAGAAGGAAAGATTTGGATTCACATGATCAAGAAGAAAACTTCTGAGAAGAAGAAGAAACAAACAGCTTCGGAAGGAAAATCTGTTTCCTTCGAAAGCTCCAAAATGAAGAAGAAGGCAAGTAAGAAATTGCCTTTGGAAGAAAAGTTGGTCTCGGAAGAAAGGAATGCTTTCGAAGTACTGAAGCTTGCTACAGTGAAAGCAAGATCTTCCGAAGAATCTGTCTCCAAAGCTTCCGAATCTACAAAAGCTTCCGAAGTATTGAAGGTCAAGCCCAATCTTCCAAAGGTGGTGTGGAAGATGAAGGAAGACCTTGAGACTGAAAGCTCCTCTTTAGCAATAGCAGATGATCCTCAAAGCCTGAACATAGGATCACTTACTGTTTCATTGCCTTCATCTGAATTTTATAAGCCCAAGACCAATGAGGCTTGGGTTTCCAAATGTAACTAAATCATCTCTTTTGTGCAGGGACAACCAAAGGCAAACAAAAATGTCTGAATCATTGATAGTGGCTGCTCCAGGCACATGACTAGCAATGAGTCCTTACTTCAAAGCTTCAAATGATTTGATGGAGGACCAGATGCTTTTGGAGGAGATACAAGAGGTTACATTACTGGAAGGGGCAAGGTTACAAATGGTAAGCTCAGTATTGAGAAGGTAAACTTTGTCAAAGAGCTTGGATACAATCTTTTAAGTATGTCCCAATTTTGTGACAAAAAACATCAGATGCTCTTTACTGAGCATGAGTACATTGTTCTTAAGCCCGGGGTTGACATTCCTCAAGAGCATATTCTACTCAGAGCCCCCAGGAGAGGGAACATGTACAAGATGGATCTGCATGAAACAACTCCCTCTGGAGAAGTTTCTTGCTTTCTGTCTAAAGCCAATAGTGATGAGTCTTTCCTTTGGCATAAAAGAATGTGCCATGTAAACTTTAAGAACATGAATAAATTGATTAAGATTGATTTGGTAACTTCCAAAGAAAGAGTTTACAAGTGATGACCACTGTGTTGCATGCCTGAAAGGGAAGCAACAAAAAGTGTCTCACAAGCCAAAGGAAATCAACTCTATCACTACTCCCCTACACTTGTTACATATGGATCTGTTTGGCCCCACCAGTATAATGAGTTAAAGAAGGAACTCTTATTGTTTAGTGATCACAGATGACTTCACTAGATTCACTTGGGTCTTCTTCCTTAGAATTAAGGATGAGACTCCTAAGATCTTGAAGAACTTCATTCTGAAAATTGAGAATCAATGTGATCACAAGGTCAAAATCATAAGATGTGACCAGGGAACTGAATTTAAAAACCAAATCCTTGATACATTTTGTGATGAAAAGGGTATTTCAAGACAATATAGTGCTCCCAGGACTCCTCAGCAAAATAGTGATGCTGAGAGGAGAAACAGGACACTTATTGAGGCTGCTAGAACCATGTTATCTGACTCTAAACTACCTATCACCTTCTAGGCAGAGGCTGTTATCACAATTTGCTATGTTCAGAACAGAGTTTTAGTAGTTAAGACTCATGGTAAGACTCCTTATTAACTATGGCACAAAAGGAGACCATTCATTGGTTTTCTCAGAACATTTGGATGTCCTTGCACCATCTTGAATACCAAAGATCAAATAGCCAAGTTTGCTAAGAAATCAGACGATGGACACTTTGTTGGATACTTTTCTCAAGCTAAGGCTTATAGAGTATACAGTCTCAGAACTAGAATCATTGAGGAGTCAGCCAATGTGACTTTCAATGAACACACACCCTATGTGAAAGGTTCTGGTCCGGATTGGCTATTTGATCTTGATTTAGTTACCAATTGTTTTAACAAATCTTGTGAGAATGTTTTAGGATCTATAGATAACAGATCAGCAAAAGATCCTGATCCAAGATTTGAGCTGAGAAGACCAACCAAGAAGACTACTTCAGCTCCAATGGTAACCAACCCAGCAAGTGAAGCTCCTATCAGCACAAGCATACAAATACTGCTGATTCATCTGAGGTGCCTTCAAATTCCAGCTCAGAGGCTCCAAATCCAGGTGAAGGAACTTCAAATGCAGGAGGAACTAGAGGTGGTGACAGTGATCAAGAATTTCTTGATGCTGATAACCACTCCATTAAAGAAAACATGAATGATGTCACACACTCATTGGATCAAGTTTCTCTTGATAAGTGTGCTGATATGGTAGGAGACACCTCATTGCCAGATCAGAATTTCTCAAATTCAGATCTGTCTAACTATTTTGCTGTGATCCCTCAACTTCGGATTCACAAGTCACATCCCACCACAAACATCATTGGAAATGCTGACTCAGGGGTAAGAACAAGAGGACAAACTCATGACAGCAATTTTTGTCTACATTCTTGTTTCTTATCTCAGATATAGCCAAAGAAGGTTGATGTGGCTTTGAAGTATGGAAGCTGGATTGAAGCTATGCAAGATGAGCTGCTTCAAATTAGAAGACAGAAGGTGTGGAATTTATGCCCTCTTCCTCAAGGGAAAAGTGTCATAGGAACCAAATGGGTATTCAGGAACAAGAAGGACGATAGAGGGATTATCATCAAGAACAAAGTTAGACTGGTTGTCCAAGGATACACTAAAGAAGAAGGGATTGATTACATTGATGTCTTTGCTCCAGTTACAAGACTTGAAGCTGTAAGAATATTTCTGGCTTATGCTGCATCCAAGGATTTCAAAGTCTACCAGCATGATGTGAAATGTGCTTTTCTCTATGGAGTGATTAATGAATAAGTTTATATCAAACAACCACCTAGCTTTGCAAACCCAGATCATCCTGATTATGTCTGCAAGCTTGATAAAGCTCTATATGGACGGCATCAAGCTCCAAGAAAGTGGTATGATACACTATCAACATACCTCTATCAACATGAATACAAAAGAGGTACTATTGATGGGACTCTCTTCATCAAAGAAAAAGGAAATGACACACTGCTAGTTCAAATATATGTAGATAATATCATCTTTGGTTCAACTAATCCAAAGCTCTGTAAAGACTTTGAGATGCTGATGAAGAATAGATTTGAAATGAGTGCCATGGGGGAACTCAGTTTCTTTCTAGGAATTCAAGTGAAGCAGGTTGATGAAGGCATCTTCATTAGTCAGTCAAAGTATGTACAGGACATACTTACAAGATTCAAGATGACTGACTGTAAGGTTGCAAAGACACAACCAACCCCAAGATGTCACACCTAATCACTGTCAAAAGGATTCTTAGATATCTCAAAGGTGCTCCAAATCTAGGCCTTTGGTATCCAATGAATTCAGACTTTAATCTGTATGCTTATACAGATAGTGATTATGGTGGCTGCAACATGACTGCAAAGTCCACATCTGGGGGGTGTCAGTTCCTGGGTGGATGGATAGTCTCTTGGCAATGCAAGAAGCAATCATGTGTGTCTGCATCAACTGCTGAAGCTGAATACATTGATGTTGTCAGCTGCTGTGCTCAAGTGCTTTGGATTCGGAATCAGATGCTAGACTATGGGTCCAATTTCAAAGAGACTCCCATCCACATAGACAACAACAGTGCCATCTCTATTACAGAGAATCCTGTGCAACACTGAAGGACCAAACACATCAATATCAGGTATCATTTGATTAGAGATAATTTTGAAAAAGGATTGATCAAACTAATCAAAGTTATCACAAATGAACAATATGCTGATCTGTTCACAAAGGCATTTGATGAACAGAGGTTTAAATATCTTGTATCAGCTATTGGGATGATTAACTTTGAATAGATTTTCTTTAATAACTTAATCAACTTTATTTCTTAAAATCATGTGTCCTAAGTTTTCTATTAGATCACCTCATAAGCCCTGTTCTCTTTGGAAGAAAATTAACTTTTAACTGATATTCCTTAGATTTGTGAAAATTTCTCTTCGGAAGAACTCAAATTGTCTTCGGAAGAAATTTATGTCTTTAAATCATTTAACAGCTTATCTAAGATTTACCTTCGGAAGAAATTCTTGGGTATCTTCCGAAGCTTAAATTTGTATATAAGCGATTAAATGCATTCAAAGAACAAATATCTTTCGAAAGCAACTAAATCTCGGAAGACTCATTCACTTCTTCCGAAGCCAAATTTTCAAAATTCTTTGAAATATCTTCCGAAGCTAAAACTGCCTTCGGAAGCTTTGCTACAAAGCTTTCGAAGCCAAATTGCCTTCGGAAATTTTACAGCTTCCAAGAAAACTAACTTTTTGGGCGCACTTTTTCAGAAGTAGGACCCACTTGCGGATTTCAAAGTTTATCTTTTTGTCATAACTTTGTCTCAAATCCACAGCATATATCTTCCAAATGGTTCTATTTCTTCTCTCTACTCTCACTGATCCTTACCCTAAATTTACCCCCAAAAATTTCATCTTCTTTTTCCTTTCTTCACCGCAAAGCTTCCTCAAATGGCCAATCTTGATCGTCGTAACGACCCTGATTTCACCATGCACCTACACAGGCAACACAATCAAGTAGCACTGTTAAACTTTGAGAAGGATCCAAGCTTCTCAGACGTGTGTAGGTATCTTTCTCTGTCTCATTACTTCACCTCCCTTACAATCGATCCTCCTCTCTATGAGGATCAGTTGTTTGAGTTCTAGCGGACCTGTCAAGAGGTCACCATGGATGGGGAGAAGGCATTGTCTGCGACAGTGTAGGGGAGGATGGTTTTCATTACTCCAGCCATTATAAACACCCATTTGCAACTGGATGATGAAGCAGGTGAGCTGTCCTTTCCAAAAGCTGCTGTCAACCAATCCTTTGAGCAGATGGGCTACGAGGGTGACTTTTCGGTCAAGACCTTCAGCAAGTGGAAGGTCTCATTCTAATGGAAATACCTCCTCCATGTAGTCATACATAGCTTATCTAATAAGCATGGGGGATGGGACCAGATTCCAGAAGACCTTTCCTTCATTGTCCATGGGATGGTACAAGGGGTCAAATTCAGGTACTCTCAATTTGTATTTACAAACTTACTTGAAAATTTGGACTCCTTAGAGTATTATATGTTCCCCCGGTATGTTCAACACATTCTCAATTGTGAAATGGGACCACAGTTGAGGGGAACATGTAATATTCTTAAACTTGCACACATGAGGCCCGACATTTTCAAGATTTTGAAAAAGCAAATTGTCGGCTTCTCAGGGGTAGAAACAGCCCTTGTCCCAAAAATGTTTGAGCTCATTGCAAAGGGTGACATCCTAGCATCACCAGCTAGTGATGAACCAACACCCTCTACCTCTCACCCACCTCAAACACAGACTACCATCACTATCACCTACCAAAGAAAATCCAAGCGAACCCCTGCACTTGCTATTGAACATGTGCATGCCCCTATATCAGAACCCATACAGGAGGAAGTGGAATCTAGAGCTCCCACATTCCCTGAGGAGCAGACCACTCCCAACTTTCAAACAATTAGTGCTGAGGTTCCTCATGCTCAGCCTGATGAGCTCACAACTCCACATACAGCCTTAAGTCATCACTCTGAGTCTCAACACTCTAATGATCAACCTTCAGGGGAAAGCTACCATCCCCAGCCTCTTGATCTCAACCACCCCATACCCAGCCTTGACTTCTACTCTGATGAAGATTTGGGCTTCAGTGAGTACCATGAATCTCTCCTTTCTTCCCACACTCAAGAAGAGATGAGTACCCCTACTTCACCTACTTCTATCCCATATCAGCTACCCCTAACTAAGGTGGATCCCTCTGACACTGTTCAGGAGATCCATATGGTAGAGGCTATCACTTTTGCAAGTGATAACATCACTAGGACCTGTACCATGACAACCCAGCCTCTTGACACTTCTCTGGAAGCTGTCATTGAGCAGGGGAAATCCAGCAGCCAAGAAACCCATGCTGGTGGTGAGGAAGAAGACTTAGGTCCAATTCACTCATCCCCCCATGATTCTTCATCTGAAGATGAGGGGAGTCTGCAACAACAGGTGCACAAACTATCAAATCTGTGCACCTACTTTGTGTCAAAGATAGCTCACCTGGAATCTCATGTGACTATCTTGCAGAAAAGGGTCAATGACCAGCAACTTGAGATCACCGATCTCAAGCGCAAGCTAGCTGAGAGACCCATGAGACCAACTCATCCAGGTCCACAAGAACCTGTGGATGTCATGGATCAATCTCCCAGCTCACCTATGCAAGAGGGTGATGCTACCAAAAAGGGGGAGAAAATTCTGACAATCACAGAACATGGGAGTTCTTCTCAGAGTATGGACATAGAGGACTCACCATCCTCTCTTACAGTTGTCCATACTCAGCAACCTCCTCTAGACAGTGATCTGGAACTGCTTATTCAACAACTATTTGAGGAGGGAGTACCAAGAGCAATGTCTGCCCCATCTGAGAACCCAATCTGGGGTTGGGGGTATGACAGTGATAGGAAAGCTCTTGTGATCTCTGGAGATCAGGGTTAACAAGAAATTCTCAACATCTCCACCCTGAGTTTCTATGAGACTATAAACTTGGCGGATCTGCCCCTTGTCAACCCAAGCAACAACAGACAAGCAGCAAGATTGACAGAAAGGATCCCAGACAGGGTGTTAGAGGAGTTTAGACTGAGATCAAAATTATATAGACAAAGGCTAGCAAGTGAGATCTTTGGTCAACTGGATGTTGAGGTGCACCCAAAGATTAGCTTAGAAGGGAAAACCTTGACTGAAGGCCTAGAGGTTGAACTTGTGACCCTTGAGACAGGATCTCCCTCTACACCCATTACCCTTAGTGAAACACCAGCTGGTGATGGTGCTTCACAGCCTCTCTCTGGCCAGAGCTTGACAGCTGAACCAAGCAATGAAGGCCAAAGCTCTCTTCAGCCTGAGTCATCAAGGCATGTGGTTGACAAAGGTAAAAGGAAATTAACTGCTGAGGAGATTAAAGAAAAGAAGAGACAGAGGAAGATGAAGCTGAGGGGAGAGAGTTCAAGTGGTTCCCCAGGACTTATGGAAGCTACAATAAGGGCTGCCCCCAGGCTGAACACTCAGGAAGATGAGTTAAGGGCAGCCAGGCTAAACTACCTGGGAACCATAAATTACAATATAGATGAACTCATCTCTCTCCCCTTAGATGAGGTGAATGAACTGGCTGACACTGAGTTGTCAAAGGAGAGGAAGGATGCAGAGGATGCATCCTTAACCCTCAAACACAAGGAAGAAATGATGAGAAAAAGACTCTACAAAAACATTCCTGTCCTCTCCCCAGTTCAAGAAAGTCCTGAGCTAGAGACTGTTGCCACTGAACAATCTTAGGTAGCTACTGAAGAAGAAAGACTAGAGACGATCAGCTACCTGAGTGCCACAGGTCTCTATCAGGCAGATGCACTTCTTCCCTTACCATCTGAGTACATATTGTTTGAATACAATAAGCAGATGGAAGAAAAGCTTAAAAAGAAAAACAAGCTGAGAAGAAAAGTTTAAGGGAAGAAGCTGCAAGATCAAGGGCCATCATCCATAAAAGCCAAAAGAAGTCTGCTGACATACAAAGGATGATGAGCTTCTTGAAGCTGTATGGATTCTCCGAAAGGAGGCTTGGCCCTATGTCTCTATCCACAATGGATGAGCATATCAGGGTAATCAAGCAGAAGATTAAGAAGGGAGAGCTGGTGGACTTTCATTCTATACCAAGTCTAGCTCAACCTGAAGTTGAGGTGAAGGTTGAACCCACTGAGACAACACAACCTGAACCTAGAGCTGCATCTCAGCCAACTTCATCTTCTGATCCACAGCTGGGTACTCCTCTCACCCCCTCTGAACCTGTGAGAGAGGAGATCCCAACTGAGAGTGACTCTACTAAACAACTTGGTACTCAAGACCAGTCCCCTCAGTTAAAATCATCTCGGAGGAGAAAAAGGATGGCCAGAAGATTAACCTCAAAGAAGAAGAAAAGAAAGGCATCCACCTCCCAACCTCAGGAACAGTCAGAGCTTCCTTAGGAAGTGCATGAAGAGGCTGCTCACCAAACTCCTATGATAGTAGAGCCTCTTGCCATTGGAAGACCCATTTTGTCTTGGAGTTATGATGAAGACTCAGACAAATGGTATGTCATAAGAGATCAGGAAGGCATGCATGTCTATTCCTCTACAGACATGCTCAATCTTCGTTTTCATGATCTCTTTGACATGAGAAGGGTCTATGTTAGTCTGAAGGATCCAGATCTTATGATGAAGAAAGGTATGCTGAGGATCCTAATATGGACTATCAAGATCTGAAGAACTTCTCTGTTTTGGTAGCATCAGCCTAGGGGGAGTTTGTAGGAACCTTTGAAGTTAAAAGGCTGATGCAACCAAAGAATTCCAAAACAACCAAGTCTTCCAACATGCACTTCGAAACAAAGGAGAACTAGCTTCGGAAGCTTTTACACACTCAGAAATATGCTAAGTGTAAAATCTTCCGAAGCCAAAGACTCAACTCTTCCGAAGTTAAAGATGAAGTCTTCCGAAGCTTCAAAGACAAAATCTTCCGAAGCTGCCTACAAGACAAGACTGATTTTTTCTAAAGAGAGAGAAAATATTCATTTTCCATTAACTTTATCATAAAGCAACCTACTTTCCGTTGCATGCTCTGGTAGTTCACCTGTTATCACTAGTTGGTGAAACTTCCATACTTTATGATAAAGTAGATAAGGTCTTCGCCTGCAAGTTACTCCTTTTGTTCCTTTTGGCTTTTTGTAATAGGAAAAGTCAGTGAGCTATGACATATCATAGTTACTAGTCAAAAGGCAATCTTCCTTTTGACTTTAGATTGATATTGTTGTCTAGATTAGTCACTTCCAACTGTCTTTTTGCATATTGATGGTTGTAGGATGTAGTATAAATAGTCTCTGGTTCTTGCACTTAAAATATACTTGTACAACACTTGTAATAGAACTAGAGAGCAATATACAACTTCCTTGAAAACTTAATCTTGTATTCTTGTTCTTGTTCTTAAACTATTTTATTTGTGTTTGTCTTGTATCTTCAGTAAGAGTTTACAGTTTCCTATTTGAATTGTTAAGTGATCTTAAGATCCTCCTAAGTGTGCAAACTAAGTGTTAAGTACCCTTTAACGGTCCTGCACCTTATAAGTATTACTTATGTGTAAAGAGGAACATTAATGAATTAAAAGAATGATAGTGGAACTTAATCAGTATTACCCGGACCCTAATGATGATGAAGAGACATGCAAGCACTATTGATGGACTCCACTTATATGGGTGATGAGATGTTGGACCTTTGTTCATGACCAGGCTATAAGCCTTGTAGTGTGGGTCAACTTTCAGAGGGGTTAGTTACCACTCTATATGAGGTACTGACATGAGGTGTAATTTGTTGCCAACCAGATGCTTTTGGCTCATGCTTTGTGCAAACCTAGTTATGAAAGAGGTAGATAATGAAAAGAAGAAAGATAATGAACACTATAAAAGATGCTATGAAAGTCAATTATCTGACTATTATGTATGATGTATGGGCATTTAATTAAAGGAGTAAAATGTATATTTTCTATGATACAAACTTGTACTCACTCAACAATGCTAATTTTGTATGCATATTAGTTGGTAGGTAACGTTGATTGCTGAGGATGGCATGGGGGATGAAGTTACATGGCAATACGAGTCGAGAATCCATTCGATGAAACTTATGTCTTTAATTCACAAAGAACAATGTAAATGTTTTAATTCAAAAAAAAAATGTAATTTGACAACTTGTTTATGAATGTGATGCATGACCTAAAGTATTCCATTGTGGTGTTTTATATAAAAACGTATTTTATCATGTTTTATGCGATGATCGACCAGCAGTGAGGCTTCTCGGGAATGGGGTCTTACACATTCAAGGACAGTAGTAGTAATTTTGTACAATAAAATAAATTTTAAAGAGTATGCATTCCACCCCAAAATTTTTAAGCAAAAAGAGAGTTAATGAGACTCACCTAAGCGTTCTACTCGAAGTTATTATGTATTTTCTTAGAGGTTAGGTGGCTACCCAGCAGTAAGGTCCTAACTTCATTTTAATGTGCATTATTATCTCATTGTGTAATCATCTATGTCTACCCCATGTGCGTTATGTTCACTTTACTTGTTTTATTATTTATTGTTACATATGTGTAAATAAACTTTATGTCTTATGTTTTTGGAGTTTTATCTTATGTTTTATCTGATTGTAAGTTCATACATAATAATTTTATATAGTAACTTTCACTATAAGTGTACTTTTGTTTCAAAAAAATAAGGTTTCAGTTATTGATAATTTTGCTCCCTAGACTTTGTTAAATTAACACTTTTTACCCTAAAGTTTGGATTTTTGCACTTTACCTAGTTATGATGACACTTATTATTTTTGAGTGAGTTATTTTGTTGGAATAAATTATTTTTATGTTATTTGAGTTTCTTTATTGGTGTCAACAAATTATTTTCAGAATTAGTCGTTTTATGACATTTAAAACGCAAATTCCTACCTAGTAAGTTATGGGTGTCTTAATATGTATTTATGTTTTTTTATATCTATTTTAATTATAATTTAGTCCCTGAAGTTTTAAGATTGTGACTATAATATTGGCGTGTCGGTTTCTGTATTCAAAGTGTGTATTATGGTCGTGTTTTAGACGTGTAATGTCAAATTAATTAAAATAATATATATATTTATTAAGTTTAATTCATGAAATATGATAATAGGTCATATCCTTCTTTAATTAGTCACTTTTTATGTTTTTCGAATATTTATAATTTACTTCCATTTTTGTATTTAACTACTTTTTAATAATAATAATTGTTATATAAAATAGAGGAAAATTCTAAAAATGCTCAAATATAGCTTTGTACTTATTTAGATCATATGAAAGTCATTGGTGATGATAGTTACATATTTTTGGTTATTGTTGTCGGTTTTACATTTTTAACGCTTGATGTTTGGTTTTTAATGGGTTTTCGGGTTTGTGTTGACTTTGGTCTTATTATTTTAATAGATTACTTTATATACTTAATAAAACTATTAGGTTTTTATATTTTTAGTAGTTTTTCAATAGAGTATCTTTTTATCAATTTTTACGATATTAGCACGTTTAACTTTTGTATTTTTGTTTACCATGTAAATAAACTCTAAGAATTATCAAATTATATTTTTAGCCATTTATTATAATAATTAGACTACTAGAATTTAAATTTTCTTAAAATTTTATTATTTTTATGATTTTCGTTTAATCGTGGTTAGTCCCGTTAAATACTTGTTAAGTCTCGATTTTGTATGTTAAGCATTTTAAACAAATTCTTCCTATTCCAAACAGTATTATGTGATAAATAAAGCTTAAATAATCCCAAATTCCAGTAAGTTAAATTCCCAACTATATTTTTGTATTTTTGTTAAAAAATATATTTTTTAAGCTTTTCAACTTAAAAAAATATAATGTGCATATCTATAAATCATAAATATTTATATTTAACTTATATTAGTCATGATTGAATTTAAGAAACATTTAGATTGAGTTGTTGAACTTATTTCATATACTTCAATGTTTTTGTCAAAATTGGGTTTTTATGGTAAACTAGTTTTTACCAAAAATGTATTTATGCTCAACGGGGCTTTGTTTAACATTTTCTATTATCAAGTTACAGAAAAATATAATTTTTTAAATGTTCATATGATTTTAGGGATGTCGTGGGGTTTGTTGTGTAATAGAAGTGGTTACATGCGTTATTTCACGTGTTTTCAGTTATGTGGAGTTAGATGTGATGAATGAACAATAGGGATTCAAGGAATGTTATAGGGTCTCAAAATGATGAGGATTAGCTTCTCAAATAATGTATATGTTCAGGCTCAAGAATGAAAGAAACAAGGAAAGGAGTTGAACAAGGTGTAAATGTGTGTGTTATTACCTTCACTTGTAATGGGTGTTGTGATTCTTCCACTTGGTCAAACTTGGGCTACAATGTAGCTTGAACTTTGTGAGTTCTTGAGTGTTTCAGATCAATGGATCATTTTGGTATCAAGAAGAGAATTTAAAGAGGATTTTAGGAGATATGTTGTAAAAATGAGGGGTGTGGTGTGTAGGTGGTGGTGCTTTTGCCGATTAAGGGAAGAGGGAAAAAGTGTAGGTCCCAAAGTCTTGGTATCAACAAGAAATTATGGTGATTTAGTTGGAATTATGGATAGTGTTGCAAGTAATTAGGGTTCTTTTAGTAAACCATGAATTTGTATTTGTTGGACCCTGAGAGGATCATACATGCCAATTCAAGAAGAGGTTGAAGGTTGTTCTGGTTGGAAGAAACTGCTCAAGTCAAAGAAGTAATGCTAGTGAAGGAAACAGAAGAAAAAGACAAGCGTTGGTTGTCCGCAATAGTCAATACGGATGATAAAGAACAAATACGACTAAGTATTTGTTCATCCTCATTTACTAACGCGGATATGCAAAAACAAATACGATTAAGTATTTGTTCATCTGCATTAGTTAATGCGGATGACATATTTATGCTGATGCTCAACAGAAGAAATGCGGCAAAGACCAATATATCCGCATTAACTAATGCGGATATACAATACAAATGCATATCAGTATTTTGTTCTTAGACTAGTATTCTAATGTATAGTTGTCAGGGTAGTTTAGTCATTTTGTACAGGCTTTGTATCTGGCTATAAATAGAATAGTATACACTATGTTGTAAGTTTTCTTTTTCGTGCTACAAGCTATTTGCTACAAACCCTAGCATACTTTGAATTTTGTTCATCAGTATCAATATACAAAGCATTTATTAGTATTTTCAGCATTTAATGATCATTGATTTTGTATTTCTGCTACACAATCATTGCCTCAATCATCATATTCGATCCTAGTTGAGTCACATCAACTTAGATTCAGATTCGGACCCGGTCAATTGGTATTAGAGCCTCTGCTCTTGAGTTCGTCTCAAAATCAGCACAGATCTTGAATGAAAATCGATTAAACTGGTGATTGAGTTGTTTATTAGCGAGTTTCATACTTCTAATAAGCATTCATACTAAAAATACATGAAACTTCATCAACAATGGTTGTTCTTTTGACCCAAAAACTCAAGAACACTGTTCGATTGTTGAATCTCAACAAAATCAGACAAAATCCACTCATAATTTCACAATATTGACCAAAATCAACCTAAAATCAACTTGACATTAGACTGTTCATCGAATCAACCTAAAATCACCGCATTCTATCTTACTACTACTACTACTGTTCACCGCATCAAGACAGGGAGAAAACTTGACATTGGATTGTTTGAACATTCTGGACATAAAAACCAACTTAATCCATAGTCAAACCATCTAAAATCAAGTTTATTATAATGGATTCTTCTAACTTTTCTGAACTTGGTCATGCATCTAAACCTCTAATGCTTAAACACAAGTCTGAGTTTAAGCAGTGGAAAATAAGGTTTAGAAATTATATTACAGGTGTGGATCCTGACTACTGGATATCCATCTGCAAAGGACCCTATATTCCTGTTTCACTAAATGATGATCAAGCTGCTCAGTACAAAACTATTAGAATCCCCATCGAGGATCCTAATCTAAATCTTGATAATAAGGAATACAAGAAAATCAAGATAGATCTCAAAGCATACTCCATTCTAACTTAGGCTTTAAAAATGGATGTTCTCAAAAGACTAGAGAAATATGGAACAACCAAAGATGTCTGGGATGCACTACAAATTATTTGTGAAGGAAGTAGTGAGGTGACAGAAGTAAACAAAGATAAACTGGTGAACCAATATGAAACCTTTCATCATACCAAGGGTGAATCAATCTCCAAGCAACTACATCAATTTACGCAGTTGGTGAATGATCTAGAAATCATGGGGGTTAATATGAAGAAAGGAAATGAACAAGAAAATGTTGCATAGTCTACCAGAAAACTGGAAGCAGAATGTTCAATGCTGAAGAACACTCTTGATTTGGAGAGCACTAGCATAGACATCATGATTGCTAAGATTGAAGCTCTGTAGTTAGATGAGCGATGCAGAAATCTTAGTGGACCTCAAGTCATTGAGGCATATAAGTTTCCATCAAAAACTCATTCTGTTGAAAGTGACTTTATGACAGAAGAAGATGATTTTCTGTCTTCCAAAGATCAAGCTACAACAACTGGAATCATTGCTGCGTCACAACAAAACAAGCCATCATCTTCAACTCCTTCTACTGCAACACCCACATGCATTCATAGGGATCAAAAAGCTGAAGAGCAGAAGGCAACTTACAATGCCTTTGTGGCTAGCTTTGAGGCATATCTAGGAGGAAGGTTTACTTTAGCATATCTGATTTAGGAAGATCCAAAAGAAATGGATCCAGATGATGTTGAAGAAATAGACTTGCAATGGCATATGGCCATGATTGCGATGAGAGCCAAGAAATTCTTTCGAAAAGTGAAGAAGCTGAGTCTGAATGAGAACATAAAACTTGGATATGACAAATCCAAGTTAAAGTTTTTTAATTGTGGTGTAAATGGCCACTTCTCTAGGGAATGCAATGCTCCCAGAAGAAGTAACAAAAATTTACAAAGAACTCCATATGGTCTGCCATCATCTCAATCCAATTCAAGCTTTCAATCAAGCAATCAACATCAGTATCAACATCAAAATCAGCCCCAACTAACTCATCAAAGTCAGCCCCAACTGACTCATCAAGCTCAGGGAAGCAATCAACCAACCTTTAATGCACTTGTCATCAGACAAGTTGGAGTTTCTGACTGGAGACTATATGCAGAGGAAGTCAAGCCTCAATTTCAGAATCATGCTCTCATGGCTTACATTAATGATGGTCCAATTCCAATGCCAACTGAGGTAAAATCCAATCTCTACAGTGATAAATACATTCAAGAAGTACAGGGATATATAGAACATAATTATAAGTTAGCTCTTAAAATCAAAGAAGAAAAGGTCAAATCTGAAATGTTAAAACAAGAGATGGAAAGTTTTGAAATTAAAATCAAATCATTTCTTTCAGATATTGAAAAAATCCATGGTGAAAAGTACACTCTCGTAGCTGAGAATGAGAAGTTAACTGAATTGTTAACAAAAACCAAAGCCGAGCAATCGGCTACAGAAGTGAAACTTGAAAAGTTTCAATTCTCTTCTTTTAAGCTGCAAGAGTTACTTGACTCACAAAAAGAGCCAAAGGATATGACTGGGATAGGATACAATTCTTGTCCTCCTCCATACAATTCATAAACTTAAAATTGTGACCAGACTCTGTATCAGTGTGATCTCACTATCTTGTCGATGTTTAAATACATCTTTGTGCTTTCGTATATCTTGAGGATGTGATCTCATGATCAAATAAGTTCTTGGTGCAATATGATAAAACAAAATAAAATAAAATATTCATTTCAAATTATTTTTCAAGTCTTCCATATTATGATATTAAAATGTTATCATTTTCACATGCATTTCACGAGAAATTGCACATTCAGATAAACACGGGTTTATTTGTATTGTTGAAATGATCTAACGAGAAATGTGTAGATTGTGGTTGTAATTGGGTTATAGATTTTTGCTTCAAATGATGGCCGATCATCAGCTGAGCAAAGTACCTGACCAGAGAACCTGTTCCTCAAGTTTTTCAAAGATACCGAGCTAGGATTCCTCCTTCTACATCTTCTGAAGCACTCAAAAATAGAAAGTTGGAAAAGTTGTTCCTGATCATTCTCAAAGAATGCACATGAAAAGGGGGAGCATACAAAAAGGGGGAGCCTGAAAGATGAAAAATCTTCAATACCAGATCATCAATGTAGGGGAAGATTGAAGATTATTATATGGTTGGCTTATCGGTGCTGATCACGATACAAGACGTTGATAATTATAGACTAAGGGGGAGTATTGTTGGGTCTGATAAGGATAGTCTATATTATCAACACAGTCAAAGTCAACAAAGGTCGACGTCACTGTCAAAAGGCAAACAGACGCGTTCGAGATGAAGAACCGAGACAAGACGTTGTAGATATAAATGACTAGGAGTTTATTGTTAATAAATATATTTTGTTTCAACAAAATATATTTATTTATAAGTCATTTTTATGTTTTATATGTAATTTCTCTAATTGTCTAAGTCTAGGGGCTTAATATGTCATCAGTGAATATTATCACTATATATAGATTAGTGACAATTAGGCTTAGGGAGTTTGAATGAGCCATTGATTGAGAGGCTTTCACTTTGTAATATATTTAGCAATCAATTCAGATCAAACAAGGGTTTTATTGAATGTTCTTGAGGTGTTCATCATTGTTCATCCATATTTTATAGTGTTTGATCTATATTTTACACAAATGTCATTGATATCTGTGTTATCAATGGGATTTGTTTGTGTTTATCAATCAAGTGCACTGTTATATCGATCAGTAGGACCAACATATACGGTTATGCTTGAGGCACTCACTCATTCTGATCCAACTAGACCTAAAATTATCGAAACTCAAACAATGGTTTCACAAATAAATAATCCTCAAAACAAACCTAGTGTTTAAATTGAAACAAATCAGGATAAAATCAAGTTCGGTCACCTAATAAAAATCAAAGAGTGCTCATACAAACCTGTAGTTGTCAAGAAACCAAATAGCCTAGTCCAAGCCATTGTACCTTTTGAGAAATTAATTCTTGAAAATCTTAAGGTGGTGAAGAATGCTGAGGTACCAGTGAAATCCTCTGCTGAAAGCAGATCTGATAGTTAGATTAAATCTCCTAATAATTCAAGCAAATCAGAAAAGGATTCACTAAAATCCAAAGGTAAAGCAACAGCTACTCCTTCATCCAAAGGGAAATCATCCACGGTTCAAAAATCAAAAGTAAAAACCAGATCTCAATCATCATCAAAGTACAAACAGGGGGTTGGTTTTGACATTTTAACAAAAAGGATGTAGACCAACCTGAAAGGGAGTCAAGTAAGGGTAAAAGGAAGAAAAAGCAGTCTCTAAAGACCAAGCAAGGTAGAATTATGAAACAATCTATAGAAACCAAGAAGGCTGAATTTGCTCCTTCATTAAAAACAAAATCTGAGGCTAATCTAAAACCTAAAGCCTCCACATCAAAATCAAAAGACAAACAAATATACAGTGACATTTGTGACATGTCTAATCACAACACAGATGAGTGTATTTCAATCAATACTGTTCCCTCTATGACATGAACAATCATTCAACTAAAAATTGTTGTTTCAACAAGTATTGTTTTGTCTGTGATATGACAAATCATAATACATATGATTGTTTCTTTAATCAGAAAGGCTTGAGAGTTCCACAAAACAAGCCTATCTCACCAATATCAACCGATAAAGCCAAACATAGAAGTCAATCACACATTAAACAAACAAGGGTTTCAAATTCAGATGATGACTTCCATGATTCATGGTAGTCTAAGAGTGTCAAGAGGAATCTTAACCATAATATGAAACAATCACTTAGTTCTCATCCAAGACTTAAAACAAAAGTGATCTCTGAAAATAAAAAACGTGCCCAATTTCTACATTGAAATAGGGATGAAAGATTTGACTACTCCTCAGACAACCCGTTTGAAATTGATCAAATAAAATTGAAAATGACTCCACAGAAATTCTTCAAACAATAAAAAGAAAACTCTTTTGCTGAAAATATTCAAACAAGATTTGCTAAACCAAAGTTTGATGAATACCAAGTATCAACCTCTAAATCACAACTTAGAGGCAAGCATCAAAAGGTTACAGTAATTGATCGATATGGGCAACCCAAGACTAGTATGGCTTGGGTTCCACATTCTAACTAGTTCTTTTATGCTTGTAGGTTCGTCCATTCAGGTCCACAACTTACGGTATGTGGATAGTGGATGCTCCAGACACATGACTGGAAACAATTCCCTCCTTCATGACTTTAAGCATATACAAGGAACTACTGTAGCATTCGCTGGAAACTCACAAGGTGGCAGAATTACTAGAAAAGGTCCGTAACAAATGGACTACTGAGCTTTGACATAGTGAACTACTGCGAACAGTTGAATTTCAATCTCCTCAGCGTGTCTCAGATCTATGACAAGAAATATTCCAATCATTTCACAGACACTCATTGCTATATTCTGAAACAAGGATTTCAAATTCCTAAAGAATGGGTTGTCTTGAAGACTTCAAGAAAGAATAAAACCTATGTCTTGAACCTTAATTTTGCTCAACCAATAGAAGAAACATGTCTTTTGTCTAAAGCATCATTTTATGAGTCACAACTTTGACATAAATGTTTGGGACACACAAATTTCAAAAACATGAACAGATTGGTAAAAGGAAATCATGTTATTGGTTTACCATAAAAGGAATTTCATTTTATTGACGACTGTTCTGCATGTCTCAAAGGGAAACAACATAAATCTTCCCATAAACCAAAGCTTGTGAACACAAAAAATTCTCCATTGAAGTTACTTCATATGGATCTCTTGGACCAACTCCTGTCATGAGTATTCGCAAGAAACAGTATTGTTTGGTGATCATTGATGACTTTTCACGATTCACATGGGTCTTCTTTCTACTTCACAAAAATGTTCTTTCTATTTCACAAAAATGAAGCCTCCCAAATAATAAAAGATTTTATCACTAAAATCGAAAATCAACTTGATCAAAAGGTAAAATCAATTAGCAGTGATAATAGGACTGAGTTTAAAAATGAAAATCTAAGTTCCTTTTAAACACACAAAGGAATTACTCATCAATTCAGTGCAGCTAGAATTCCTCAACAAAATGGGGTGGCTGAAATGAGAAATAGAACACTGATTGAAGCAGCAAGAACAATGCTAGCCGATGCTAAGCTGCCAATTACCTTTTGGGCTGAAGCAGTCAACACATCATGTTTTGTTCAAAGTCAAACTTTGATAGTTAAAGAAGACAACAGAACACCTTAGGAAAGTTCGCTCCTAAGTCTGATGAGGGATTCTTTGTAAGTTATTCCTCAATCTCAAAGGCTATCAGAGTGTTTAATCCTAGATTAAAAATTATTGATGAATCAAGAAATGTTCAATTCAATGAGAGCACTTCTTTCCTAAGTCAATAAATGGTCCCGATTGGTTGTTTAATATTGACTCTTTTACAAGTTCTTTTGATCAGTTTCACATGTCTAATGCAGGTAAACTACAATCAGCTGGATCGTCTGAAGCAGTAGAGAGAAGGGATGACTTTCCAATGATTCCTCCATCTTCTATAAATCAATCTGATGAAGAAGTTCCATTGCAAGCTGATCCTATTAGACATGAAGTACAAAATTATGGTGTCTCAACTGAGGCTAGTAATAGTACACTAGTCACTCTTTCAGGAGAACCATCTACCGATGTTAGAAATCTAGAACCAGCTACTATGCCAATTGAATCTGAAGAGAATGCAAATGATGAAAGTCTTCAAAGTGGTGCTGATGCTGAAGCTGAAGCTGATGAAGCCTTTGATTACTTTCACAATTCTACTATATCCTAACCTGAAGGTGCCTCTCACCAAGACGATCTGAATGTCTCCAACCTTGATGTATCAATTGCTAGTGACTTAATTCCAACCACTAGGAAACATAAGGATCATCTAGTGTTAAGCATCATTGGTGAATTAGATGAGCGGGTGACAAGAAGCAAGTCAAGTATTGCAAACATCTGTTTGTTTTCTTTCTTTCTATGTCAAACTGCACCCAAGAATATAAAAAGAGGCTCTTCAAGACAACAGCTGGATCGAAGCAATGCAGGAAGAATTGCTCTAGTTTAAGAAACAAGTATGGCACCTGGTAGACCTTCCCGAAGGACAATACCCTATCGGTACCAGATGGTTATATAGAAACAAGACTGATGACAGGGGCATTGTTATCAGAAACAAGGCAAGATTGGTTGATCAAGGATACACCCAAGAAGAAGGAATAGACTATAATGAGGTGTTTGCCCCTGTTGATAGATTAGAAGCCATTAGAATTTTTCTTGCTTACTCTGCATCCATGAAATTCATAATATATCAAATGGATGTAAAGTGTGTATTTCTTTATGGAAAAATCTCTGAAGAAGTCTACGTGAGTCAACCACTAGGCTTTGAGGACCCAGATTTATCTCACAGGGTGCACAAGCTTGACAAAGCTTTGTATGGTCTACATCAAGCCCCACGAAAGTGGTATGAGACTCTATCGTCTTTTTTTTTTTGCACATGGGTACGAGAGAGGAAAGATTGATTAGAGTTTGTTCAAAAAAAAGAGAAGGACATGAAATTTTGTTAGTCCAGATCTAAGTGGATGATATCATTTTTGGATCAACAAACAAGCAACTTTGCATGGATTTTGAAGACCTTATGCACTCCAAGTTCCAGATGAGTGCAATGCTTACATTCTTCTTAAGGTTGAAAGTACAGCAAACATCAGATGGAATCTTCATCAATCAATCAAAATACGTGGAAACCATGTTAAAGAAATTTCATTTTGCAGATTGTCAGACTATCAAAACTCCTATCGATACAAAATTGAAGATTGGTGCATTCTCATATGGCAAATCAGTGGATCAGACTCACTATCGATCAATGATAGAGTCACTCATGTATCTAACAGCAAGCAGACCTGACATAATGTTTGGTGTATGCATTTGTGCTAGATATCAAACAGATCCTTAGGAATCACATGTATATGCTCTAAAGAGGATATTCAGATATCTCAAGGGCAAGCCTGCACTTGGATTATAGTATCCAAAGGAGGGACACTTCAACCTCTATGCCTACACAGACAGTGACTACGAGGGATGCAACTTCAATCGGAAGTCCACTTCTGGGGGTTGTCAATTTCTTAGTCCTAGACTGGCCTCCTGGCAGTGCAAGAAGTAGACAAATGTGTCTTTTTCCATAGTAGAAGATGAGTACATAGCAGCATCAGCTTGTTGCTCTTAAGTTCTCTGGATTCAAAACCAGATGCTTGATTAT
>CM046424.1:27292481-27365149 GCA_025506505.1 Flaveria sonorensis | reverse complement strand
TAAATTATATTGCAAATTTTCACAATAATTTACTTTCTCAAATTTGAGCACACAATTAGTTACCATTCCTTCACCAACTATTTTACCTCCCTTCTTATCCCCACCAAATGCCACATAAGAAGCATTTTTATGTTTGAAGTCATGGAGAAGAGAATAGTTTCCTGTCATATGTCTGGAACAACCACTGTCAACATATCACTTGTTTTCAGCTCTCCAAGATTGTTCCTGCATAATTAAGAAATCAATTAGATTTGGAAACCCAAGTCTTAATGATCTTGGGTGATCCTATGGAGTCTAAAATTTTAACTTCCTCATGAATGAGTGTTTGAAGAGTCAGTATTAATTTTAGATTCAATTGATTCATTTTGTGTTGTTTGTGGTGAGGATGATTCTGTTTGATGATGAACTTGTGGAATTTTTGTTCTGATTGTTCAAACTCTTCCTCAAGGATCTTCTCTTCTTTGTTTGCTTTTTTGACTTTGATGATGATCCTTGATTGTTGAAAGTTTCATCATCCTTTGATTTTGAATGTGAAACATGAGTTCCTTTTTCAAAATTATCAAAGAAAGTAGCTTTAGCATTTGACTTCTTATTGTTCAAATCCACCTTTTTGTGAGGTGTCTTTGATTGTAGAGAGGAGTCTTTGATTTCTGTTCAGGTTGTCTTTTCTTCAAAGGTTCATTATTAACTGATGGTTTCTCTTGTGATTTTGTCACCTTTTGTTTTTGTTTATGTTGTTTCTTTAATCTTGAATCTTTTTGATCTTCGCTTGATTGAGATTCTGATTCATCCTTCTCAGGTTGTTTCTTCTTTGTGCTCTTTGTCTTGTTCTTTTTGTTAAAATAACATTCCTGAGTGGAATGGTTATTTTTGTTACAAATAGCACAATGTTTGTTGAAGTAACAGTCTGAAGTCATGTGATTGTTCATATTGCAGATGGAGCAATAGCTGTTGAAGTAACAGTCTTCAGTGTTGTGATATTTCATATCACACCATTTGCAATACTTTTCTTCTGACTCATTATCAGACTCAATTAATTTCTCTTCTTTTGTTGTTTTTGAGTCTTCAACTCCTTCTCAAACTTTACTGAAGCTGACTCCTTTCCTTTTCCTGACATGATGTCAAAAGGTTCATGTTTCAGCTAAAGTTTGTTGCTTTGGCTCACACCTTTTTGAGTTGTTTTCTTTTTGGTCGTTTCTTTTGCCTTCCACAGATATCTACTAATTCAATAGATTTGTTTTTTTGTAGATCTGCTACTAAGAATGTTTCTTCCTCTGGAGAAGTTCTACTGATACTCACTTCTTTTCAGTTTCCAAGGAAGATTTGTGTACTTTAGTAGATGTACACTTCTCAATCACTTCAGTTGAAGGTTTTTGTTGCTGATGAAGTACTTGAAGACCTTCATTTAGCTGAGCTATTCTCTTACAAATAGTGTTCAAGATGTTTCTTTGCTTAGGAGGATATGGCAACTTTGTTTGCTCAAGTACTTTGGGAATTTATTTCAACTGAAACATTCTTACCAATGTTCAGTTGATCTGCACAGTTATCATCATGTTCATCAGAATAATCCAAGTCAACACATCCATCAAAGTCAAATTTCTGATTCATTTTGTTTGATTTTATCTGATTCGGAAGACTCAGTTTCACTCACCTCAGATTCATTGTTATTAACTTGTTCAGTACAGTTTGTTTCAAACTTGGTGCATGGCACAAAATGATTTGACAAGCTATTTGTCATTGATTCAGGTAAAGTTGTATAGTTATCATTCAAAGGAGGTGCAACACATTATATCCCAACCCATACCTGTTCTTTGATTCAATATGAGAATTCAATAATTTCTCATATTGCGGAGATGAAAGTTGAATTTCTGAAGTTTCACTTCAGTTGATGCATGACCAGCCATGGATTTAGTTAAGGAAGTGCTCAGATGCTCAACTTGGGCTTTTAAGCTGTAATTTTCTGAAACAAATTTATCTAAATCTTTTTGTAAAGAGTTAATTTGAATTGATATAATTTATGTTCTCTTACATGAGATTCACTCAAAATCATTATTTCTTTTACTTTATCAGCCAGTTGTTGAGCATGGACTCTATATCTTTCAACTTCCTCAACACACATTGATGAACACAATCTATCTCTTACCTCTCTAGCCATAGGTGGAACTTTGTTCTCCATATGGGCCATTAAAGCTTGATTTTCATCCAAAACTTCCTTCTCATACATGCTCTAGTCACAGCTTCCATCTTGGAGAATGATCATCCCAGTTTCTTTAGAATTCATAGGTCCTGCTGATGCATTTATGACTGATGGGGATGAGTTGGTTAGTTGT
The DNA here is from genome assembly GCA_025506505.1 of Flaveria sonorensis. Taxonomy (NCBI): domain Eukaryota; kingdom Viridiplantae; phylum Streptophyta; class Magnoliopsida; order Asterales; family Asteraceae; genus Flaveria; species Flaveria sonorensis. The sequence continues at coordinate 27,362,819 of CM046424.1, read as the reverse complement.
GGTTGTCTATAAGATCTTTGAGATGTTGTTGTTTGATAAGATTGATGCTGTGAGACTGATGTTGCTGCTGTTGTCTCATGTCAGGATTTGATTGTTGATTACATTCTTTTGAGAAGTGCCCATAGAGATTGCATTTGAAACATCTTACCTTTGACTTATCAACACCAATCTTTGATGTTTTGCCAAACTTTTGTTTCTTCTCAAGTATTGTTTGGCTCTATAAGCAATCATTGCCATTTGCCATTGAAGATCCATCTCCTCTAATACATCTAGATGTAGTTCTTCCAAGTCTTGTTGGCAGATATTTGTAGGTGTTAAGGTGCTTCCTAAGTAGGCTTGAAAACTTGAACTAAAATCTGCAAATACTACTTTTTGTTCTTTAGAATCTAGAATCACAGTAATTGGCTCTGCTTGGTTGTGGTTTGTTGAAGACTTTACTGCTGATGTAGATGCATCTTTTCTATCATCAGGTCTTCCTTTTTCTTTTCCTGATTTACTTTGAGAAGATTTCTTTGAAGGCTTTGATGCATAAAAGCTCACTTCTTCTTCATCTTCACTCAAAGTACAAGAGTTGTCACTATCATTGTTAGAGATAAAAGCACTTCTAGCACTTTTGGTTTCTTTAAAATGATAAGGTGTGACATGTATTCTCACACTCTTGTTTCTTGATTTTTCATCCATTTCAAGAGCCTCAACTTTAGCTACCAATGTATCTAAGTCAGTTGCTTTGAGATCAATGGTGTTCTTGAACATGGACACGGTTTGCTTCCAACTTTCAGGCAATGTATGGAGCATCTTTTTGTTCAGTTCCTCATTTGTATACTTCAACTCCATGATGTTCATCTCGGTTACCAATTGCATAAACCTATGGAGTTGTTGAGGAATTGATTCATCCTCAACATGATGAAATGTTTCTTATTATGAGCGAAGTGTTTCCTTCCTAATGCTTCTGATTTCATCACTCCCTTCACAAAGAGTATGAAGTATCTTCCACAAGGAATTTGCTGTTTTATAATTCTCACACCTGATTAGTATTTCTTCTGGTAAAGCCATACTGAGCAAACTGTATGCTCTAATATCAACTTTAACCTTTTTAACATCATCAGGTGACAGATATTTTGTACTTATGGGTTGATTTTTATCATTATAATCCAGCCCAAGGGTGGGTGGAATATAAGGACCTTCAGTTATTGATACCCATAAGTCAGAATCAGTGTAGTTCACATGATTTCTGAACTTGATCTTCCAGGATTGAAAGTCTGCTTTTGTTTCCAACTTTGGAGGCTGGTACGATGATCCACCGACAAAGCTACTCATTTTAGTCAAACATTGAAGTTTTAACTAAAACAAAGTTTCTTATGAACAGTTAATGAGAGTCAGCCAATAACACAGATCTATGTTTCAATTAATTTGAATATAGATCAACGTTAACCGAGCAATGTAACAATACTCGCTGAATGACAAATCACTGATTTATTGAATTTCAAATCTTCACACCAAATACTTTTTCTTAAAGATTATAGATCTAGTCAGAAAACTAATAGATCTAGGTTCCAAATTAAATAATTCTAACAATGATAGATCAATCGATCTAGATCAATGAGCACTAGGCTCTGATACCACCTGTGAATCCAAGGATCGCAGTCAGGAATTATCAGTGTTAGATTGGTTTCAAATTAATGATCACGGAATTATCATTAATCGTTGTTTAATTGATTGACAAATAAATATCAATGCCAGAGAAAATAAACAATAAATGATCAAACGATATCAACAAAATGCAAAGAATAATGTTTTGAATCAAACGCAATTCATTAAAACTGATTAATGATTACAAAGAATCAAATAATAAATGCTAACAAAATTCTATGCTATGATTGTGTTTATGATATTTGGTGAGTTGATGTGACGGCTGCTAGGGTTTGTGTTAATCATGTGAAACGATGTGATGGTATTTTTGTCTCCGTTTCTTCCTGTCACTTTGATGTGAAACCTAGGACTCATCTTTATAGACACACGTGTTTCTGTTAAGGAAACAACGAATCTCTTGGAGTCTGTGATTGACTTGTTGACTTGTTGACTAGAAACACTTGTATGATTTACGTGTCTGGTTCTTCCGTAGTTACTTTGTTCTTCCGCAGCTACTTGATCTTCCGCAGTTACTTTGTTCTTCAGCAGCTACTTGATCTTCAACAGTTAACTTTGTTCATGTGGTGTGTTTGTTCATCAGTGAATACCCATATTCATCCGTAGAAGATCTTCTGATGAATGTCTTGTAAGAAAGATATCTACGGAAGAACAAAAATCTTCATCCGTAGATGTTTCTTACACTTAGTCAATTTCAGAAATTGACCAAGTATAATATTTGTACCTGTAATCATACACATAAATCAACGCACATATGGGTTAACCTATATATATACATAATGAATTAGAAATATTCATTACATTTATTGATTAAAGTTCTAAGCCTATACCAAATGATTTAGACCTATTATTCCAAGATCTAACATAGCCCTTGTCATGAAAATGTGTGAGCTCATTGCTCAGGGTGACATCCTAGCAGCCCCATCTAGTGATGAACCAACACCCTCCATCTCTCAACCACCATTAAGGCCAACAATTACCATCACCTACACTAGAAAATCCAAACGAACCCTTGCAATTAATATTGAGCATGTGCAGGCCCCCATATCACAACCCATATTCTTCTGTGGAGCAAACCACTCCCATTCTTCCAAAGATCAGTGATGAGGTTCATCATGCTCAACCTGATGAGCTAACAACTCCAAAAATAGCCTTAAGCCATCACTCTGAGTCTCAACACTCTAGTGATCAACCTTCAGGGGAAAGCTACCATCCCCAGCCTCTTGATCTTAACCAACCCATTCCCAGCTTTGACTTCTACTCTGATGAAGATTTGGGACTTAGTGAGTACCATGAATCTCTCCTCTCTACCCACACTCAAGGGGAGATGAGTACTCCTGCTTCACCTATGTCTAGCCCACATCAGACACCCCAAACTGAAGTGGATCCTCCTGTGATTGTCCAGGAGACCGATGTGGAAGAGGCTCTCACTGTTGCCAGTGATTACATCTTTAAGACCTCAACCACAGCAACCCAACCTCTTGACATTGTCATGGGACAGGGAAAATCCAGCAGCCAAGAACCCCATGCTGGTGGTGAGGGAGCGGACCTCGGTTCACCTCCTTCATCCCCTAATGATTCTTCAACTGAAGATGAGGGGAGTCTGAAACTTAGGGTGCACCAACTCGAAGACATCTTCACCCAACTAGTTTCATAGATAGCTCACCTTGAATCACAAGTGACTATCTTGCAAAGGAGGGTCCATGACCAGCAACTTGAGATCATCGATCTCAAGGGCCAGTTAGCTCAGAGACCCATAGGACAAACTCATCCAGGTCCACGAAAACCTATGGATGTTATGGATCACTTCCGCAGCTCACCTATGCATGAGGGTGATGCTACTAAAAAGGGGGAGGAAGTTCTGACAGCCATAGAACCTGGGAGATCTTCCTTAAGTATGGACATACAAGACTCACCATCCTATCTTGCAGTTGTCCATGCTTAGCAACCTCCTTAAGAAAAAGATCTCAACTTGCAAATTCAACATCTATTTAAGGAAGGGATACCAAGAGCAATGTCTGCCCCTTCTAAGAACCCAATCATGGGTTGGGGGTACGACAGTGATAGGAAAGCTCTAGTATTCTCTAGAGCTCAGGGTCAACTAGAAATCTTAAACCATTCAAACCTGAGTTTCTATGAGGGTATAAATTTGGTAGATCTGGCACTTGTCAATCCAAGCAATAACAGACAAGCTGTCAGATTAGCCAATCAAATTCAAGACTAGGTGCTGGCAGAATTCAAAAGGAGAACATTATATAGACAGAGGCTAACAGTTGAATCCTTTGGTCAACTAGATGTTGAGGTAGACCCCAAGATTAGCTTTGAAGGGAAAGCCTTGACTGAAGGCCTAGAGGCTGAGACTGTGAACCATGAGACAAGATCTCCTCCAGTACCCCATACCCTCAGTGAGGCACTAGCTGGTGATGGTGCTTCACAACCTCTCTCGGGCCAGAGCTTGACTGCTGAATCAAGCAATGAAGGCTAAAGCTCTTCTCAGGCTGAGTCATCAAGATCTGCAATTGACAAAGGCAAAAGGAAGATGACTCCTGAAGAGATTAAAGAAGAAAAGAGAGAGAGGAAGAGGAAGCTGAGGGGAAAGAGTTCAAGTGGTTCCCCAGGATTCATGCAAGCTACAATTCTAGCTGCCCCTGTACCAAACACTCAAGAAGATGAATTAAGGGCAGCCAGGCTCAACTATCTGGGGACCAGGAACTTTAACATAGATGAACTCATATCTCTCCCCTTAGAGGAGTTAAATGAACTGGCCAACATTGAATTGTTAAAGGAGAGGAAGGAAGCAGAGGATGCAGCCTTGACCCTTAATCACAAGGAAGAAATGAGGAGAAAAAGGCTTTACAAGAGCATTCCTGTCCTCTCCCCAGTTCAAGAAAGTCCTGAGTCAGAGACTGTGGCTGTTGAACAAACTCAGGTAGTTGATGAAGAAGAAAGATTAAAAATGATCAACTACCTGAGTGCCACAGGTCTCTATCAAGCACCTGCACTCCTTCCCTTGCCTTATGATTATATATTATTTGAATACAATAAGCAGCTGGAAGAGCAAGCCAAAAAAGAAAGGCAAGCTGCTAGGAATAGGCAAAGGGAAGAAGTTGCAAAATCAAGAGCCATCATTAAGAAAAGTCAGAAAAAGTCTGCAGATAGGCAGAGGATGATGAGCTTCTTGAAGCTGTATGGGTTCTCCGGAAGGAGGCTTGGTCCCATGTCTCAATCCACAATGGATGAGCACATAAGGGTGATCAAGCAGAAGATAAAAAGGGGAGAGCTTATGGACATTCATTCATCATCAAGTCAAGCTCAACCTAAAGTTGAGGTAAAGGTTGAACCTACAAAGACAACACCACCTGCACCTGAAGCTGTACAACAGCCAACTTCATCTTCTAACCCACAGCAGGGTTCTCCTCCCTCTCCTTCTAAAACTAGGAGAGAGGAGATCCCAACTGAGTGGGAATCCACTGAAGAACTTAGTACTGAAGACCAACCCTCTCAGTTAAAATCATCAGGGAGGATAAAAAGGATGGCCAGAAGAAGATCATCAACTAAGAAGAAAAGAAGAAAGGCATCCACCTCCCAACCTCAGGATAAGTCAGAACATCCTGAGGAAGTGCATGAAGAGGACTCTTAACCAACTCCTATCATAGTAGAACCTCTCTTTGTTGGAAGAAAAATTATGTCCTGGACATTTGCTGAAGATCCAGACACATGGTATGTTACTAGAGATCAGGGAGAACAACATGTCTACTTCACAAGTGACATGCTTGAACTCCCTCTGCATGATCTCGATGACATGAGAAGGTACTTCATGAGTTTGAAGAACCCAGATCTGCTGATGAAGAAAGGAGTTCTGAAGATCCTCATTTGGACTATCCTAGTTTGAAGAACCTCTCTGTTTTGGTAGCATCAGCCTAGGGGGAGTTTGTAGGAACCTCTGAAGTTAAAAGGCTGATACAACCAAAGGATAACAAAACAACCAAGTCTTCCAACATGCACTTTGGAACAAAGAAGAACCAGCTTCGAAAGTTTTACACACTCAAGAGAAATCCTAAGTGTAAAATCTTCCAAAGCCAAAGTTCAAAAGAAACTGCTGCGGAAGCTTTTCGCTTAACTTAGAAAATACTCTAAGTGTAAAGTCTTTCGAAGCCAAAGACTCAACTTTTCTGAAGCTAAAAGATGAAGTCTTCCAAAGCTCTCAAGACAAAGTCTTCTGAAGCTGTTTAAAGACAAGACTGATTTTCTTCTGAAGAGAGATAAAAGATACCTTTTCTATCAACTTTATCATAAAGCAACTTACTGTCTGCTGCATGCTCTGGTGGTTCACTAACTATCATCATTTGGTGAAAATTCTATGCTTTATGATAAAGTAGATAAGGTCTTTGTCTGCAAGTTTTTGTTTTTGTTCCTTTTTGGCTTTCTGTAATAGGAAAGTCAGTGACTATGCATGTCATAATCACTAGTCAAAAGGCAATCTGCCTTTTGACTTTAAGCTGATCTTGTTGTCCAGATTAGTCACTTCCAACTATCTTTTTGCATATTGACGGTTGTAGGTTGTAGTATAAGAAATCTCCGGTTCTTGTATTCAAAGATATACTTGTACAACACTTGTAATAGAACTAGAGAAGCAATATAACTTCCTTGAAAATTTTATCTTGTGTTCTTGTTCTTATTTTTACTTGTGTTTGTTTTGTATCTTCAGTAAAAGTTCACAGTTCCCTATTTGAATTGTTAAGTGAACTTAAGATCCTCCTAAGTGTGTTAACTAAGTGCAAGCTTAAGTACCATTTAACGGTCCTGCTAAGTGTAATGGGGTGGTGATATAGTTGACATCTTTGGACTTATGTGAAACTTTATGTTGCTTCCCTTTTAGGCAGGCAACACAGTTGTCCTCACAAAAAGTTTCTCTTTAGGCACACCATGTACCAAATTATTTTTAACCAATTTATTCATGGTTTTAAAATTAACATGGCATATTCTTTTATGCCATAGAGTTGACTCATCATCATTTGCTTTGGAAAGAAAGCATGATACTTCACCTAGTGGGGAAGCATTATTCATATCCATCTTGTACATATCCCCTCTTCTGGGAGATCTAAGAAGCACCAATTCTTGAGGAATTGTCATCCAAAGTTTAGGATAATTCACTCATGTTCTGTGAAAAGCATTGGGTGCTTTTTATCATAGAATTAAGAAACACTTAAGAGATTGTGTTCAAGCTATTTGACAAAGTTTACTTTGTCAAATTTTAACTTACCATTAGATACACTACCTCTACCAGAAATGTATCCTCCGGGTTCACCTCCAAACTAAATAGGACCTCCATCAATGTGTTCAAACTTTTATAGGAGAGATTTGTTCCCTATCATGTGCCCGGATCATCCACTATTAACAATCCAAATATTTCCATTCTTGTCATGTGGATGTCCCTGCATATAAGGTGAAATAATTAGTTACTATTGGAAACCCAAGCCTTGTTGGTCTTGGGCTCTTCCAATGAAGATGATATAATTGAACCAAAATATATGCATGGGGGTTCAGTTATGGTTTCTGAAGAAGAGGGTTGGGCTGCAGCATCTTTTCTGATCTTCCATTCCATCCTATAGTTGATCAGTGTTGATGAGCCTGAAGAGGCTTATGTAGCATAACTTGCTTCTAAGGCTTCTTTCTTCTCGGAAGAAGTTGTCACCACCTTTTATTTTGAAGTAGTCTTTTTCTCGGAAGGTTTCAAAGGATTCTTTTTGTTCCTTTGTTTGTTCTTTAGCTTGTCTTCCGAAGCTATTTTCATTTCAGAAGAATGAGTTTCTTCTAAAAGCAACTTGGCTTCGAAAACAAGCTTTCTTTTCCTTAACACTTGGACCATATGGTATGGTCCAAATGTGAAACCATCATTGACTCCTTCTTTCTTAACATTGGATGCATAATGTGTGCTTGCTAGATTGTAGTAACAGTCTTTAGCCATATGGTTATTCAGACCACATATTATGCATTCAATGTTAATTTTGATGGTGCTTGTTGACTATTGTTTCTTGCACTTCTTTTCTTCTTCAATAGCCTTCCCCTTCAAATTTTGATCTTTCATCTGGATAGGAGTGCTGGTACTACACTCTTTTCCAAAATTAGGATTTCCAACCACTTTAAATCTAGCTGATATGAATACACTCTTTTGCCTTGGTCTTATCTTCAACTTAGTCTTAGCCATCTTCTTGGTAGTTTTTCTTGCTACCCTGATTTTGTTCTTTTTGGCTTTAGTGGTTAAGGGTAGATCATCAGCTGTGGGGATGAGGTTTTCTACCTTATCCTTCCCTGTAGTTGTTTCTGTTATTGCATCATTCTTCTGCTCTTTGGGTAATAGGTCAGCAGTTGGAACCTTTTGCTCATCAGTACCACATCTTGGATGTCTAATAGACACAAAGGAGTGTGGTGGAGCAATTTCATTGGTTCCCAACCCACTTTTGTTTTGATAACACACCTTTGAGTGTGAGGATGATGCAATGATGGTGTTGAAGTTATGCTCACTAGCTGGGCTTGAGCCTCAGTCAACTTCGAGATTAAATCTTTTATTTGAGCCATGTAATTTGAATGTTCGTGTTTTAAAGAGGACATAGTTTTCTCTAACTTTTATATTTTGAGTTTGTATTTAGCTTCTGCTCTCTTAAAATCAGATTTTAGTATATTTAAAGACTCAATATCAGATTTAATTCCATGTTGTAGTCCTGATACAACTTGACCATGGCAATATAGGCTGGAGTATAGAGATGCTCATATACCTTAGTGTCTTCAGTTCCAGCCATGAGAGCTTAAGCAGGAGTGACATCTTGCACCATGAAACTCCAATCAACTTCTTGAGCAACAGCTGTAGTTTGTTGCTCAGTGGGTTTAGTTGCAGCTTTAGGGGTAGCAGGATGTTAGGAGGCTTGAGTTGTTCTAGGATTAGATCTAGGAGCTTCGCATTCCCATATAAAGTGACCAAGCTGGTTGCAGTTATAGCACTTGGCCTTTGTCTTGTCAAACCTAAATTGGTTGTTGGTTGGGTTCTAAGAGAACTACCTTCCAGTTCTTTTAAAGAACTTCTTTGCTCTGTAGGTCGGGAGAGCCATCTGTTGGACAATGTCCATGTATTCAACATCATCTAGGCTGAAACACTCTAGATCATCAAAAAAAATTGAAAATCTCTAGAGTGCTCACTCCCTGAAACAAAAGCACAACTATCCTAGAAATGATTTTGTTGAGCCTGTTGAGACCTAGGTGTCTTAGGGAATGTGATGTATGGCCCAGAGGAAGATGATGGTTGTTAGAGGTAGTTCAGGTACACCTGGGGCTGGGAAGTTCTTGAACCTTTAGCAATTTGTAAAGCATTACTGACTGGAAGGTTTGAAGGTCTGTTCATCTGATGGCTTTTCTGAGATTCCATCTCCATATGGTATCTATCAAGGATTCCGTATAGTTTAGTAATAGTGAGAGTGTTGAGATTCTTACTTATCTTTATTGAGACACAATAGAATGTTCACTCATGAGGAAGCGTACTCATGAATTTTCTTACTATGTCTCTCTTCTCAAGAACCACTCCCATAGATTGAAGAGAGGTAATCAACTCCATGTATCTGAAGTATTGTTGGCTCAAGGTCTCACCAACAATATATGTGAAGTTCTCAAACTTCTGCTTCAGAACTTTTTTCTTTGACTCCTTGGATTCAGCCAAACCAGAGTACATCAGCTTCAAAGCATCAAAGAGTTCTTTGGCAGACTCGTATTGCTTAAAGCCTACCATTATGGAGTATAGCAGTAAGCAAAACAGTCATAGCTTTGCTGTCAATGTACATTTTCTTAAAGTCTTCATCTAAGTAGTCTTCAATGGCCTTCTCAATCATGGCACCATTACCAGCTGGGGATTCCACATTTGGTTGGTATGGACCATGAGTAACTGATCTCCATATGCGACTATCTTAATACTTGATGAAGCCTTCAATACGTTTGCACCAAGTCCTAAAATCATCAAGAGTGATGATGGGAGCCTTGGTCATTGTTCCCATCTCAGATTCAAAAAACTTCTGGTTGATAGCCATTTGAGTGATGTGAGTGAGTATGAAGAAACAATGGTGTTTGGGATGGTAAGATCTCACAATCAAGAGCCTAAAAAGCTTTGATACCAATTGTAGGATCGGTGTTTGTCTCATAACACAGGATAATCACACAAACTCACTTAATGTCACTTGGGTTGATGAAGCAGAATCTCAATTAAGTTCACAAGTAATATAACAAGTTAATAAAAATACAAGAACACAATAATGGTTTTTCAAGATACTTGTATATACTACTTCTCAACTCAGTTTTACAAGACTCTTACAAGCATAGTTACTAAGTTACATGGAGAAACTATATATACTACTATCTACAGTCGGTTATACTTGGAAAACTAGCTAGAATCTACAACTAGACAAATACTACATTGCTAGAAGTAAAGTAACTATGATAAAATAATATCCTAGAGTAGGTAGTCATGATAGGTCCATGACATAACTTTTGTTACCAACTAAAAGTGGCAACTATACTAATCTGATAATGGGTAAACAGTGGATAAAGTATGGTCAACTACATGGGGGTGGGAAAGCACCATGTAGTATATCAGAGTGGCAGCGGACTGTCAGACAGACCTTACTTATGTCTATTGGTTCATAGTTATTTCTTCCGAAGCTAAATGACTTCGGAAGAATAAATTCTTCCAAGGTCATTTTGGCTTCGGAAGAAACAACTTCTTCGAACTTCTGCAAGTCTTCAAGACTTTTTTCATCAGAAGACTTTTCCTTTGATCTTCTAAGTTGTATACTTCGAAAGGAGAACAACTTAGTCTCAGAAGACTGAGTTCTTCCTTCTAAAGTTATTTATTCTTTAAGGTTTGGAAGATCTCTGATTTGTCTTCAGAAGAGCAGCTTTATCTTTGGAAGACCAATTCATTTAGAATATCAAAATCTTTCTAAGTGTTGTTTTGGTTGCACCAACCTCATATGATCCAACAAAAAATATTCATAAAAATATGAAAAATTAGCAAAATCTCAAAAATAGTTTAATTATGTTATACTGTTGTTTCTTTTCTTCAAAATATAAAATTAGATAAATGGTTGTGTTAGTGTGGAAGTTAGACTATAGTAACTCAGTGTATGCAGACCTTTGGAAGCACAAAGTCCAAGATCAGTCAAATCTGGGAAATTTGTATCACATCGGGTGTTCAATTCAATCCAAAAGAGAATTGACAATCCCAGCACAGTCAAAACTCATAAAAGTCAAAGCAACAGTGCAAAAACAATCAAAACAATCCATAGCAAAAACATTAGTTTTTGACAAACTTCAAATTTTAATGCAGGTAACAATGTTGGTTAATGTGGGTGAAGGTAACCTAGGCTTTTAACCAATGCGGGTAATAGTTTTATGCAAGAAAAACCAAGTGAAAGTAATGCGGATATGTTAAGTCATCCGCATTTGTTTCCAAGATGAAAAACAAATGCATACAACAATGTCTCCATAAAGAACCAAGGCAAAAACCTATGCGGATAAAACTTTGTTCTTTCACATTTCCCAATGCGGGTTAGTTTTTTTGTCCATCCGTATTTCTTAAATACGGATGACATGCCAATGCGAATGACATGTGTTGTGTATTTGTCCCAAAAATAAAACATGTGGTCTCTCTTCTCTGTCATGTTAAGTGTTTGAACCTCAGTAAATGCGGATGGGTAATGCGCAACACAGTACTACTGACATTCATCAGCATTAATTAATGCGGACTGAAGTTCAAAAAATGCTGACAACTCAATTGTTCGTACGCATTTGGTACAGTTCAACAATGCACACCAGTGGATATGTCTTAATGTTCTTCCACATTTGTTACAGAGTCAATGTGGACAAAATTATGTATCCGCATTTGTCTCAGTACACAAATGCGAACAAGTTAAATCTTCCGCATTTACTACAGTGTAAAACTTAAATCTTCTGCATTTGTTCATTCACTTACAAAGTTTGAGAAATCCATTCAATTGACTATTTATACACATTAATCTGACTCATTTAATACTATTCAAATTTGAGAGAACCCAACGAGTGTTTTTCAACTGTTCTTCATCATCCATTCAAATCATTAGAAACCTTGCGTGTTGATTGTTCATTCAGCTTCATTTCATCTATGTTTCAACTCTTAGCACAAGTAGTATCGAAACAAGGTGATTCTCGATGGATTTGCATACTTTGAATACCGAACCATAATGAACATCGAACCCTAGGTTTAGAAAAATCAAAATTAACCATAAACAATGGATTTCAATGACATTATCGATTTCAATGAAACTGATTTTGATGTTTACAACAAGTAACAATCGATTCAGAAACCCTAGGTTAACTACGATTAACAGGGGAACTGAGACTTAAAATGTTGAACTCACAATTCAATGTTTCAGTGTAACAAGATGTTTAAAACAGTTAATATGACTGAAAATCATCATAAAAGCATAACACAAATGGTCAACAATCACAAAATCCAAGATAGGTCAAATTGCTATACAACAGTGACTTTGAACACTCAATTTTAACCTGAGAAAGTCAAACCTTTTCTTGGTTGTACAATTTGATATTTGTTAGTATATTACTAAAACATGTGCCCTATAACAGATCTATGGCAAATCTTACCTGGAGCAACTCCACAATGTCAGATGATATCTTGATCTGGATGTGCTAGAAGCTGAGGGTTTAAAAGACATGATCAGATTTATTTCCACAACAAGAATAGCATATGCCATCACTATCAGACCCATTATCTATGAGAACTTCATCAGATCATTTTAGGGAACTACTGAAGTGAATCAAGTTAATGGTGTGAGGACCATATCTGGAAGGATCATTGATGATCATACCGTAGTTATCTCTGAACAAACTATGAGACAGTGTCTACAGTTTGGGGATGATGCTAACTTTCCCAAAGAAATGGAAGAAGATGACATTCTGACCTTCTTTGGTAATATTGGCTATAAAGGGGGTTTTGAGGGAAAATAGATTGTCAAAGGGTTAGTTAATTTACAGTGGAGATTCCCGATCCACCTATTCCAACATTGCCTGTCAAAGAGGAATATTGGTTGGAATGACATCCCTATCACTACATATTCAGCAATTTGTGCCTTATGCACTAACAGACAATTCAATATGTCTGCTTATGTGTTCAATGGCCTATTGTCCAATATTCAAAAAGACAGAAGACATATGTTTCTGATGTATCCTCGATTCATTCAATGCTTCATTAATGAAGTATTTCCTGATATTGTAGCAGAAGGCCATGTGATGGACATTCCTCACTACAATGCCAAATCCTACAAGTATATCAAGAAGAGAGACCCAAGGAACTTCTACAGTGGAACATTCTTTCCTTTACTTCCATGGATGCTACAGCAGATAAATCTAGAAGAAGTTCATTTAAAAGAAGTTGAGGAAGTTATTTCTGATGTTAAGGAACAATTTCATGATGATGTTCCTGCTGATATGCATGAGATAGTAGAAGAACAACCGGCTACTCATGATCAACAAACTATTGAAGAGCATGTTGAAGTAACAGAAGAAGAACTATGGCAAGTGTCACCACGGGTTGGTGTAGGTGGTGATCTTCACACTGTGCCTTCAGTTTAAGATGCTGATATCCCATCACCTTTCAGAGTATCTCCTATTCATTCTTCTCTCTATTTATTCTTCTCCAGAGGCTGTAGTTGTATATGTTGAATTTGGAAAATCTACCAGTTCTTCAGGTAGTTCTGAATCATCTTCGAATGATGAGGATCCTCTTGATGGATTTCAAATGCCCGTGAGACAAGTAAGCTCCGAGGCAGGTCCTTTAAAAGGCTTTGCTGAATCTAAAGTCAACCAACCTGATGCCAAGGATGAAATGATTTCTGATCTCTTACTGAAGGTAGCTAGAATGGAGAAACTGTTGGATAGAAGATCAAGCATCATAAGAGATAGACTTGATGAATTAGATGAGAAAGAGAAAGAGTTAAAAGAATTAAAGCCCAAGTATCAATCTGAAAAAGGAAAAGATAAAGAGATTGATAGACTTAAAGCAGCTCTTGAATTTGCCACCATGATTAAAGCCATTCTGGATCCAACCATTACTCTATTCTCCTCTGATCCGGATCCTGCAACAACTTCTACATATGCCCCCGAACCATACATTGATCCATTCTGCCCAGCACAGGTGAAAGAAGAACCACCAGAATCTTCACAACCTCCTCCACCATAAAACCCTTGAAGTACATAGGTTGTATAATCCTTAGGGGGAGTATTGTTGGACCCTGAAAGGATCATACATGCCAATTTAAGAGGTTGTTGAAGGATGTTATGGTTGGAAGAAACTGCTCAAGTCAAAGAAGTAATGACCGTATTAGTCAATGCGGATGAGCAAGAACAAATACGGCTAAGTATTTGTTCATCCACATTTACTAATACGGATATGCAAAAAGAAATGCAATTAAGTATTTGTTCATCTGCATAAGTCAATGCTAATGACATACTTATGCTAATGCTCAATAGAGGAAATGCGGCAAAGACCAATATATCCGCATTAACTAGTGCAGATGTACAATACAAATGTAGATCAGTATTTTATACTTAGACTAGTATTCTGATGTACAATTGTCAGGGTAGTTTAGTCGTTTTGTACAGGCATTGTATCTGCCTATCAATAAAATAGTATACACTATGTTTGTAAGTTTTCTTTTTCGTGCTACAAGCTGTTTGCTACAAACCCTAGCACACTTTGTATTTTGTTCATCAGTATCAATATACAAAGCATTTATTAGTATTTTCAGCATTTAATGATCATTGGTTTTGTATTTCTGCTACACAATCATTGCCTCAATCATCATATTCAATCCTAGTGGAGTCACATCAACTCAGATTTAGATTCGGACCCAGTCAGTATTGGTTAGAATGGATGGTGAAATGACTTGTTAGAGAATTTCTTGATGTGATTAGTCATACTTGCACTTCTCAAATATAAAGCTTTAAGAGATTTGATGTAGATATGCATGCAAGAGATCATGTGCAAGCATTTGAGTGTGCATATATGTGTCGTACGTGTGTATGTATTGTGTAGTATGTGTGTGTGTGCATGGATTTATGTTTTTGTCTTATTCAAGATTTAGCATAGATTTAGGATATATTTGGAAGTTACCAATACTTGAATGGAATCTAGATTTTTGCATGGGTAGGTTTAAGATGTGATTTGACTACTCATATTTTTATATTTTATAAAATGCAAGATTTATTTTTATAAAAGTTTAAGTTATTGAGATTTTATAAATTTTATGAAATACTTTTTTATATATTTAAGTGTATTCATTCATTTTGGTAATTTTTTGTGTTGGACAAATACATGATTTGTATGGATATGTATGTGATTATAGTAATCATTTTACTATTTAATGTTTATGTTTTAATGGGTTTTATTAAACCAATATATTTATTATTTCATTTACAATTTAACATTTCATATTTCGCATAATCATATTTGTAAAATTTCACTCGATTGAATGATCAAAACCTGTTGGAATCAACAAGCTCATTGAAGGATAATGCCTCCCTTAATCAATCAAACATGTTCTAACATTTAAACAACCATTTACTAACATACAACATAAGTAACATTCAAATCAAACAGTAATTATTGTTTAAATTTCTTTTACAAATTTTGTAGATAAAGAAATTTTGCAAAGTGTTGGCAACGGATGAAGACCTGCCCACAGCGGATGCCTAACTGTTAGCAGCAAATGAAGGCTAAAGAATGCCCAAGAACATATAGCAGATGAATATATGCACAGTGGATGAACAAACCCTCACAGTTGATGAACAAGTCCATAGCGGTTGTTTAATATCCACAACGGATAAACACTCCACAGCGGAAAACATCAAAACAAACAACCAAGTGTTCATAGTGGACAACAAAGTGTTCATAGCGGACAACAAGTTTTCACAGCGGACAACTCATTCTATTTCTCTGAGCATTCATACTATACAAACACACAATCACACAAACATACACACATAATAGACATCAAATCACACATCATGGGTTTCTGCATCATGTTGTTTGAGTATTGATTTGTTGTTGAGAGATTAAAAAAGGTCCTTGGAGAATCAACCTTATTCAAGAACAAAGCTGATTCCATCAGGTGGTATTAGAGCCTTGGCTCAAATCGTACACTAATTTTGATCATCTCAATCAATACAATGATCTCTATTGTTCATTAGGTTCAAAACCATAATTATCAAGCTTAAAACCATATAAAACCACTCTTTGACATCATCCATTCAACAAATTTTCAAAAACATGACTTAACAATCTGTTTCGGTTCATTTTGAAGAAGAATCTGTGTTATTGTTGGTAACATGTAACACCCGGAAAATTTTAGCAAAAGAAAAGAAAAAGAAGGAAAGGTGAAATATTCCAAGTCAAGGGGTTAAAGTTGTGCAAGTGACAAACTTGCCCATTATGGGATTTAAAAAGAAGCATGGTCGCCCACACCCCATTTCACCAACATAATTCAGCTGCGAGAGGAAGAACAGAAACTTCAACTAGGTTTTGTGCGTGAGAAGTAAAATTCTCCTAGAGGTGAGGTTTCTTGTGTTTTCTGTTCGGTTTCAGTTGCATTTTCAGCTTCTGGACCGATTCTTAAGTGTTTCCATATGCTTGGTTGTGTGTTTTTGTGTGTTTAGGTGATAGAACTCTAGGTTGCTCTCGGGTTTGGAGGAGTTTTATTTGAAAGCAGTAGAGGTGAGTTCTAGATCCTCTCTTTTAAATGTTTTCTGCTTATTTTGGGCTGGTATGCATATTTAACTGATGTTTTCAAATCAAGTTATGGTTTTCCATGTGTGGTACGGACGAGTATGATGATATAGTTATTTTATATGATTTTCTTGATGATCGTTAAATGTTTATGCTGTTCTAAGTGTTAGACTAAAAAATCTAAGCTGTGTTCATGTTAGAATGATGATTGGGAACTGGTAATGGCATAAGTTGCATTGCAGGTTAGTTTTTATGTTCATCCACTATTAATAGTTAAGTCTTTTGTTCATACGCATTTGTTAAGTCTTCATCCGCATTTGCTAATTCTTCGTCCGCGTTTGCTAAGTCTTCATCCTCATTTGCTAAGTCTTCTTCCGCATTTTCTAAGTCTTCATCCGCATTTGCTGAGTCTTCATTCGCATTTGTTAAGTCTTCATCCGTATTTGCTAAGTCTTCATCCACATTTGCCAAGTGTTCATCCGCATTTGCTAAGTGTTCATCCGCATATACTAAGTATTTATCCGCATTTGTTTATGCTCATCCGCATTTGTTCTATCAGTATTTCTTTGAACAGGATATTTTCTTAAGACTTTCACCCTCATTAACTACAGTTCATCCGCACTTGTTCCATCCACATTTCTTTGGGGACTTAGAATTATTCTGAAATTTTGTGTAGAGAATCTAAGTGTTAAGTATTGATGAATAAGGAAAGATTATGTTTGTTTAATGTTTCTTATGTTTATTTCGCTTCTTATAGCCTACGGTTATGGATGATATTTATTATGTTCCATGGTATTTGATTATTAAAAACAACGAATATTATCAAAGTATTATTCCTAACCAAGTGGACACAAAGAAATAAAAGTGACAGTGTAACCTAATGAATGTTACCCCCGGGCCCTTATGAAAAATGAAAAGCCTTGCAAGCACAATGAATGGAGGTGCACGACCTTGTTGTCGTTATCTCAACTGATGTGCGACTGTATAGCCCATAAGGATGCACATCTAGGGTCTAATCCTTGTTTGACAAATGTATGATGAATGGGACCCGCATTCACGAGCAGGCTTCGTGCCTAGCAGTGTGGGTCAACTGTCGATGGGTTAGCTACCATGATAAACGTTTGCAGATAGGGGTTCGACATCTATTGCCAGCCAACAATGTAGGCTCTTGCTTTGTGCAATCCTAATTAATGAAAGAGAAAGATAATGAAAGAAAGAAAGATAATGAATCTCTTAATGATTGATTATGTATAATGATGAATGATCACCGAGTGAAGTTTGCAAAAGTGTATTTTTCTATATTATTAAACTAGAACTCACTCAGCAACACTGATTTTTTTACGCTTATCAGTTGGCAGGTAATGGAGTTGCTGGGGATGGCACGAGATTGAAGCTACCTAGCAAATAAAGACTAGCATCCATGACATGCTGAAAAGTTATTTTTGTTTTGAAATGCAACTAGATGTTCTTTTTGTAACTAGCAACAACAATATATTTCTTGGCAAAAGTAATGGTTAATGAATGCTATGGTTTTTATTAAATTATTCCACTGCAAAGTTCTCTTGTTTTGATGAATCTGAATGCGTTTTAATATGAAAAATGCTATGAATGACCAACAGTGGGGTTTCTGAGAACGGGGCTTTACAAGTTGGTATCAGAGCCAAATTTTAAGAGAATTGGGTAAATTATTTTCAAAACCTAAACATAAATTGAAAATGGGACCAAATGGAGGGATGCCAGCCCAAGTAGCTACGTGCCATCAGGTAATTTTTCATAAAGTTAATCGGTATTACGTGCGTGTGCTATTTGATTTATGTGCTTACTAGATTTGGATACTAATGTAGTCTGGATAGGGAATGCTTGGGGGATTAATAGTAAAGGAAGTGGCTAATCATAACTGGCTACTGTAATTAGGGACTTACTGTACTTGACATAATCTGAGCTATTACCTTGAATGACCTTGTTAGTGTTTGAATCTTATAGGAAGTAGATCTTATGGCGGGTAGGAAATCTAGGAAGGCAACCCGAGGCAGTGCTCGTGGCGGGCGTACTACTAGGCCACGTGTCACATGAAGCAAGGGTAAGACTCCTGAGACGATTTATGAGGACACAGACCTCCTTAGCCACCAAGAGGGTGCAGGGTCAGCTACCCTCAAGTCCATGGTAAAAGAAGCTATTGCTAATGAGGTCTACAATGTTATGCAAAATGTGTTGCCCTCAGTAGTGACCGAAGTGTTAAGGGCTGTAAAGGAGGGTGAAAGAACTGATGATGCTGGGAAGAAGGAGAAAACAGAGGAAGAGCCATCTAGCCCAAGGGTGGTAATTCATGATGATGATAGTGAGGGGGAGAAGGAGACCGCTAAGGGGTGCACCTATTAGGCATTTTAGAGGTGCAAACCCCGACCTTTGATTGAAACGGCAATGCTACTGCTGCTTATCGTTGGGTTCGGGAGATGGAAGCAGTCCTAGACATCAGTGAGTGCCGGGAGGATCAAAAGGTGAAGTTGGCATCTCATTCTTTTATCAACTCAACATTATGCTGGTGGGATAACATTGTCCAAGCCAAGGGGAAATGGTCTGTTGCAAGGATGAGGTGGTCGGATTTGAAGGAACTGGTACTGGAAGAGTACTGTCCACATCGGGAGTTGGAAAAAATTGAGAAGGGATTCTTGCATTTGGAGGTAGGAAACATGACTCATCAAGATTATACCTCCAAGTTCAATGAGCTTGCAAGACTTGTGCCAGATCTAGTAACTCCAAAATCCAAGAAGATTAAGAGGTACATGCAGGGTGTGCCCGTGGATATTAGGAGGAACATGATAGCTGCTAGACTGAGCACTTTCAGGTCTACGGTAGATTTTCCCGGAAGGTTGTATGATGAGAGGGACCTGGTGCCAATTCAGAGGAAGGTCAAGAAGATTTGGAACAAGAACGATAATGGGAAGAGGTTCAGGGGTGACCACTATGGGATCGGGGAAAAGAAGATGAGGATTGACGATTGCCGCCCAGGATTGAGTAAGGGAAACAATAGAAGGGAATGTAAGAAGTGTGGGAAGGCTCACATAGGTGAGTGTAGAGTGGAGACGAACTAGTGTTTTAAGAATGGAGGTGAAGGTTACTATGTTAAAGAGTGCAGGGTACATCGATGTTATCAATGTGGGGAGGTAGGCCACTCGGGTAGAGATTGCAAGAAGGGTGGAGCAGGGAGCTCAGGGACCCAGACTATGGGCGAGAAAGGGAGGAGTGAGAGCACCAAAGCCAAGGCAAGGGCATTCAACATGACTCGGGAAGAGTGGACCCTGACGTAGTTTCATGTATGTTTTTGGTAAACCAATTGTATGCTTCCGTGCTCTTCGATTTGGGTGCTAGTAGAAGTTTTGTATCTGCTACCATTTGTCGTGAAATGCATGGTAGGAATTAGAAGATAGACATGCCCTTCTATGTAGAGACAGTAATAGGAAAGTCTACCAAAGTGACTGATGTGATAGACGATTGCCTCATAGAGTTGGACGGTCGTAAGTTTCCTGCTAGATTGTATGTGATGGCCCTAGTAGGTTTTGTTATGGTGTTAGGGATGGATTGGTTGGTGGCCTACGAAGTGAACAACGTGTGCCGAAAGAAGACGATTTGTTTGACTGTGCCCGATGGCAGTTTGGTTACGGTACATGGAGACAAGGAGTGCATTACACCTCGAGTAATATCGATGATCATGGCAGAGAAGTTTATGAGACGAGGGTGTGGTGCTTACCTGGCCTATGTGAAGGATGTGGATGCTACTGTGCCTTAGCTGTCAGGCATGCCGGTAGTATGCGATTTCCCCGATATGTTTCCCGAGGACCTACCAGGGGTGCCACCTAACCGCGAGATCGAGTTCCAGATTGATCTAATACCTGGTACCCAACCTGTTGCAAAGGCGCTGTATCATTTCGCTCCCTTTGAGATGAAGGAATTGATGAATCAGTTGTAAGAGTTATTAGATAAGGGGTTCATCCAACCGAGTATCTCTCCCTGGGGTGCTTCGGTCTTGTTTGTAAAGAAAAAGGACGGTAGCATGAGGATGTGCATCGACTACCGTGAGTTGAACAAGTTAACGGTGAAGAACCGGTACCCACTACCGAGGATTGATGACTTGTTTGATCACCTCCAAGGTGCCAACTGGTTCTCAAGGATAGATCTCCGATCTGGTTATTATCAGCTAAAGGTTAAAGAACAGGATATCTCGAAGACCGCGTTTTGAACACGATATGGGCATTACGAATCCTCGTTATGTCTTTCGGTTTAACCAACGCGCCAACTGCTTTTATGGATTTGATAAATCGGGTGTGTTGGCCGATGTTGGATAAATCAATGGTTGTGTTTATTGATGATATCCTGATTTATTCGAAGAGTGAAGAAGAGCACGCCGGTCACATTCGCGAGGTATTGGAGACGCTTAGAAGAGAGAAGCTGTATGCTAAGTTCTCCAAATGCGTGTTTGGTTGTGGGAAGTTTAGTTTTTGGGTCATGTGGTTAATTCTGAAGGGATTATGGTGTACCCAACAAAGGTGGTGGCGGTTATGCAATGGAAGACTCCAAAGATGCCATCCGAGATCTGCAGTTTCTTAGGGTTGGTGGGCTACTACAAAAGGTTCATCCAAGACTTCTCCAAGATAGCTTCACCATTGACCAAATTGACCCGCAAGGATGTGAAGTTCATATGGGGTCAAGCGCAGAAGAATGCTTTCGAAGAAATAAAGACAAGATTGACTCAAGCTCCTGTCTTGACGTTACCCGAAGGGAATGAAGACTTGGTGGTCTATTTAGATGCTTCTTATTCAGGATTGGGTTGTGTGCTGATGCAACGGGAAGGGTTATAGCCTTGCGTCCCGACAGTTGAAGATTCATGAGGCTACTACCCTACTCATGACTTGGAGTTGGCGGCTGTGGTCTTTGCATTGAAGATTTGGAGGCACTATCTGTACCGGACAAAGTGCACCAACTTCACTAATCACAAAAGCTTGAATAAATTCTTTGAGCAAAAGGATCTCGATATGAGGCAGAGGAGGTTTTTAGAGTTGATCAAAGACTATGATTGTGAGATCCATTATCATCCGAGCAAGGCCAATGTGGTGGCGGATGCCCTTAGCTGAAAGGAGAAACCCGAGCCAATTCGGGTGAAAGCCTATCAATTGGTTATGACCTCTGATGTGATGAAGCAGATTTAGGAATTTTAGGGTGAAACACTGACAGAAGATCAGATTAACTCCGAAAGGATGAAAGGTCTAGTCGAGTTAGGGGAGAACACTCTTGGTGTCCGTACTCGATCGGGGCGCATGTGGATTCCTCGTTATGGGGATCTGCGTGGGAAGATTATGGATGAGGCTCACAAGACATGATACTCAATTCATCCAGGTGCTACAAAGATGTATCATGATATGAAGAAAGATTACTGGTGGGCGGGAATGAAGCATGATGCGGCGGGGTATGTGAGTAAGTGCCTTACATGTTTACAAGTGAAGGTGGAGCACCAGAAGCCATAGGGGAAGATCCAACCCTTAGATATACCCGAGTGGAAATAGGAGCACATCACCATGGACTTCATTATGAAGTTACCGCGTACGACAAGGAGATACGATGCCATATGGGTGATAGTTGATCATCTGACAAAGAGTGCTCACTTTCTACCGATCCAAGAGACGTATTCATCTGAGAGTTGGCGGATCTTTTCATCAAAGAGATAGTGACTCGTCATGGCGTACCAGTGTCTCTCGTGTCTGACTGTGAGACTCAGTTTACATCTAAGTTTTGGAAAAGATTTTACGACGCGATGGAGATGAGGTTACATATCAGTACGGCTTACCATCCTCAGACAGATGGTCAGTCGGAGAGGACAATTCAGACGCTGGAGGATATGCTATGAGCATGTGTCATTGATTTCGGAGGAAGTTGGGATGAACACTTACCATTAGCTGAATTCTCATATAACAACAGTTATCATGCCACCATTGGTATGCCTCCAAATGAGATGCTATATGGAAGGAAGTTTATGATGCCCGTGTGTTGGGGTGACAACGGGCAGAAGGAAATAGGGAGCATCGAGGTGATCGAGGCTACAACTAAAAAGATGGAAAAGATTAAGGCCTTTATGAAGGAAGCAAAAGGTAGACAGAACTCGTATGCCGACAAGAGACTTAGGCCGATTGAATTCAAGGTGGGTGATAGAGTCATACTGAAGGTCTCGCCTTGGAAAGGGATCATCCGCTTTAGGAAGCGGGAAAAGTTATGTTCGAGGTACATAGGGCCTTTCCGAATCATTGCCCGAGTAGGAGAGGTGGCCTATCGACTGGAGTTACCCGATGAGTTAACTGGGGTTCATCCAACATTTCATGTATGTCATCTAAGAAAGTTTTTAGCCGATGAAGATATGATCGTGTCACTGGAGGGTATCGAGGTGGATGAACGGCTCAATTATGTGGAGCAGCCAATGGCCATCATTGACAGAAAACAGAAGAGGCTACGTAATAAAGTGGTTCCACTTGTGAGAGTACAGTGGAGACACAGGAACGGGTCTAAGTCTACGTGGGAGACTAAGGAGGAAATGAGACAACATTACCCGCATCTGTTCCGGGAGTGACAGGTTTCGGGGACGAAACCCATTTAAAGGGGGTGGACTTGTAACAGCCGGAAAATTTCAGCAAAAGAAAATATAAAAGAAGGAAAGGTGAAATATTCCAAGTCAAGGGGTTAAAGTTGTGAAAGTGGCAAACATGCCCATTATGGGATTTAAAAAGAAGCATGGTCGCCCACACCCCATTTCACCAACTGAATTCGGCTACGAGAGGAAGAACAGAAACTTCAACTGGGTTTTGTGCGTGAGGTTGAATTCTCCTAGAGCTGAGGTTTCTTGTGTTTTCTGTTTGGTTTAAGTTGCATTTTAGTTTCTGGACCGATTCTTAAGTGTTTCTATGTGCTTGGTTGTGTGTTTTCGTGTGTTTAGGTGTTAGAACTCCAGGTTGCTCTCGGGTTTGAAGGAGTCTTACTCGAAAGCAGTAGAGGTGAGTTCTAGATCCCCTCTTTTAAATGTTTTCTGCCTATTTGGGGCTGGTATGTATATTTAACTGATGTTTTCGAATCAAGTTATAGTTTTCCATGTATGGTACGGACGAGTATGATGATATAGTTATGTTATGTGATTCTCTTGATGATCGTTAAATGTTTATAATGTTCTAAGTGTTAGACTGAAAGATCTAAACTGTGTTCATGTTAGAATGATGATTGGGAACTGGTAATGGCATAAGTTGCATTGCAGGTTAGTTTTTGTATTCATCCGCATTTAACAGTTAAGTGTTTTGTTCATATGCATTTGTTAAGTCTTCATCCGTATTTGCTAAGTCTTCATCCGCATTTGCTAAGTCTTCATCCGCATTTGCTAAGTTTTCATCCGCATTTGCTAAGTCTTCATCCGTAATTGCTAAGTCTTCATCCGCATTTGCTAAGTCTTCATCCGCATTTGTTAAGTCTTCATCCGCATTTGCTAAGTCTTCATCTGCATTTGCCAAGTGTTCATCTGCATTTGCTAAGTGTTCATCCGCATATACTAAGTATTCATCAGCATTTGTTTATGCTCATCCGCGTTTGTTCTATCAGTATTTCTTTGGACAGGATATATTCTTAAGACTTTCACCCGCATTAGCTACAGTTCATCTGCACTTGTTCCATCCACATTTCTTTGGGGACTTAGAATTATTCTGAAATTTTTGGAAGAGAATCTAAGTGTTAAGTATTAATGAGTAAGGAAAGATTATGCTTGTTTAAGTTTTCTTATGTTTATTTCTCTTCTTATGGCCTGCGGTTATGGATGATATTTGTTATGTTTCATGGTAGGTGATTATTAAAAACAATGAATATTTTCAAAGTAATATTCCTAACCAAGTGGACACAAAGAAATAAAAGTTTCAGTGTAACCTAATGAATGTTACCCCCTGGCCCTTATGATGAATGAAAAGCCTTGCAAGCACAATGAATAGAGGTTCACGACCTTGTTGTCATTAGCTAAACTGATGTGAGGCTGTATAGCCCATGAAGATGCACATCTGGGGTCTAATCCTTGTGATTGACCAATGTATGATGAATGGGACCCGTATTCACGAGCAGGCTTCGTGCCTAGCAGTGTGGGTCAACTGTCGATGGGTTAGCTACCATGATACATGTTTGCCAATAGGGGTTCGGCATCTGTTGCTAACTAATAATGTAGGCTCTTGCTTTGTGCAATCCTAGTTAATGAAAGAGAAAGATAATGAAAGAAAGAAAGATAATGAATCTCTTAATGATTGATTATGTATAATGATGAATGATCACCGAGTGAAGTTTGCAAAAGTGTATTTTTCTATATTATTAAACTAGAACTCACCTAGCAATGCTGAATTTTTATATGCATATCAGTTGGCAGGTAATGGAGTTGCTGTGGATGGTACGAGATTGAAGCTACCTGGCAAATAAAGACTGGCATCTATGGCACGCTGAAAAGTTATTTTTTTTTTGAAATGCAACAAGATGTTCTTTTTGTAACTAGCAACAACAATGTATTTCTTGGCAAAAGTAATGGTTAATGAATACTATGGTTTTTATTAATTTATTTCGCTGCAAAGTTCTCTTGTTTTGATGAATCTGAATGTGTTTTAATATGAAAAGTGTTATGAATGACCAACTGTGGGGTTTCCGGGAACGGGGCCTCATATAACAAGCTCCCAAAATCATTCATACATTATTTTTAAACAGAATCATCATAAAAATCACAAAACCAAATTGGTTTTAATAGATTTTGGATAAAGCAGTACACGGGTACTGTTCTATCGATTTTCATCATATACACACTTTTTTGGTTGATTTCAATCCTTAAACTGTCTTTAATCATCATTTTCATGTTGGTCTATACTCGAATCAGACATATATCATCATCAAAACAACAAAATCATTTTTTGTTCATAAAGTTGCTCGGCCACAACTGTGCTAGGTTAAAACCCTAGTTCATCATCATCTTCAAATCTTCAAAATCTCCTATGATTTTATTGATTTACTCATCAAAACAAGTGAAGAAACCGTTCTTCATTTGCATTTTTCAAAATTTCATTAATTTTTACTTTTTGATCTTTTAAAAGAACATTTATTGTGTTTTTATTGTTTTTAGGGTTTTTACTGTGTAGACAAGAATTAAAAGGGGTTGACTTACTCAATATTCCTTACATCACAGTGACTGACTAACGTTACCTAGGAGCTAATTAATTTCGATTTGATTTAATTTCCTTTATTCGGTAATTAAAAGTCAATTTAAAAACTCAAACTAATCCTAGTGACTAATTGGACATTGAACAAATAATCTCCTTAGGATAAAACAATTTAGCACCGAGCTACATAATCAAACAATTTAACTTAAACCATTATGTTAAATCATTAATAAACATCTCAGACAAAGTATTCGGGTCCAACAGTGGTCTCAAACCACCATGGTTGAAGAACAAGGCATATTTCAAACAGTGGAAAATCGAGATCAGAAATTGGGTCATCTTCCAAGATCCTGACCTATGGAATTCCATAACTGAGGGACCATACATTCCAGTGACTTTAGATCCAAACTATAATATACAGAAGCTAGTAAGCGTGAAAAGTGTAGCTAGTGATGACTTAAAGAAACTTAAGACTATTAATTTTGATTTGATTTAATTTTGTTATTCGGTAATTAAAAGTCAATATAAAAACTCAAACTAATCCTAGTGACTAATTGGACATTGAACAAATAATCTCCTTAGGATAAAACAATTTAGCACTGAGGTAAATAATCAAACAATTTAACTTAAACCGTTAAGTTAAATCATTAACAAACATCTCAGATGAAGTATTCGGGTCCAACAGTGTCTCAAACCACCAAGGTTGAAGAACAAGGCAAATTTCAAACAGTGGAAAATCATGATCAAAAATTGGATCATCTTCCAAGATCCTGGCTTATGGACTTCCATAACCAAGGGACCATACATTTCAGTTACTTAAGTCCTGAATATAATATACAGAAGCTAGTAAGCTTGAAAAGTGAAGCTAGTGATGACTTAAAGAAAGTTAAGACTAATAATTTTGATTTTTTTTTAATTTCTGTTATTCAGTAATTAAAAGTCAATTTGAAAACTCAAACTAATTCTAGTGACTAATTGGACATTGAACAAATAATCTCCTTAGGATAAAACAATTTAGAACCGAGCTAAATAATCAAACAATTTAACTTAAACCGTTAAGTTAAATCATTAACAAACATCTCAGACGAAGTATTCGGGTCCAACAGTGTCTCAAACCACCAAGGTTGAAGAATAAGGCAAATTTCAAACAGTGGAAAATCATGATCAAAAATTGGATCATCTTCCAAGATCCTGGCTTATGGACTTCCATAACCAAGGGACCATACATTTCAGTGACTTTAAGTCCTGACTATAATATACAGAAGCTAGTAAGCTTGAAAAGTGAAGCTAGTGATGACTTAAAGAAAGTTAAGACTAATAATTTTGATTTGATTTAATTTTTGTTATTCAGTAATTAAAAGTCAATTTGAAAACTCAAACTAATTCTAGTGACTAATTGGACATTGAACAAATAATCTCCTTAGGATAAAATAATTTAGCACCGAGCTAAATAATCAAACAATTTAACTTAAACCATTAAGTTAAATCATTAACAAACATCTCAAACAAAGTATTCGGGTCCAACAGTGGTCTCAAACCACCAAGGTTGAAGAACAAGGTAGATTTCAAAAAGTGGAATATCATGATCAGAAATTAGATTATCTTCCAAGATCCTGACCTATGGACTTTCGAAACTGAGGGACCATAGATTCCTGGGACTTTAGGTCACTATAATATACAAAAGCTAGTAAGCTTGAAAAGTGTAGCTAGTGATGATTTAAAGAAAGTTAAGACTATTAATTTTGATTTTATTTAATTTCCTTTATTTGGTAATTAAGAGTCAATTTAAAACTCAAACTAATCCTAGTAACTAATTTGACATTGAACAAATAATCTCCTTAGGATTAAACAATTTAGCACCGAGCTAAATAATCAAACAATTTAACTTAAACCGTTAAGTTAAATCATTAACAATCATCACAGACGATGTATTCGAGTCCAATAGTGGTCTCAAACCACCAAGGTTGAAGAACAACGCCTATTTCAAATAGTGGAAAATAATGATCAGAAATTGGATCATCTTCCAAGATCATGACTTGTGGACTTCTATAACTTCATTCTAGTGACTTTAGGTCCTAACTATAATATACAGAAGCTACTAAGCTTGAAAAGTGTAGCTAGTGATGACTTAAAGAAAGTTAAGACTGATATGAAAGCATACATTATCTTGGCCATGACTCTACCACTTGAGATCTTGACCATGGTAGAAAATTTTAAAACAGCACATGAACTCTTGAAAGTTCTTCACACAATGTGTGAAGGGAGTGATGAGATCATGGAGATCAAGAAAGAGAAACTGAGAACACAATATGAAACCTTCCATCATGTTCAAGGTGAATCCATACCACAACAGCTTCACAGATTTGTACAACTTGTGAATGAGATGATAGTCTATGGTATCAAGTATCAATCTGTGTAGATCAACAAAAAGATGCTTCACACTCTTCCAGAGAGTTGGACTCAGTCTATCTCTTTCATGAAAGCAACATTGGATCTTGAAGCATTGTCATTAGATGCTCTATTTGCTAAGGTAAAGGCACTGGAACTTGATGAAAGATCCAGAAACAATAACTCAATGAGGCATGTGGAATCATACAAGTTCAAAGAACTACAAACAATAGACAGTGTATTCATGACATGCAATATAGAAGATGAAGAAGAAGAATTTCTTGATTCTAGTGACACATTACTTTTCTCCACAGCTAAATCCCCAAAACAAAGAGAAAAGTCTAAAAAGACTGGTGTTCATACTTCCCATGAAGCAAAACCTCAAAGCAAACAGCAACGCCAACATGCATCAAGCTTAAGCAAACAACATCAATCACAGAGCCAAAACAAACATAGACAAACCCATGGATGCCTTCACAATCATTCTTCAAAGTGAGGAGCAAAAGACAGCCTTTGCAGCCTTTTAAACAAATTTTGAGGCATACCTAGATGTCAATCTTACACCATCTCAAATCATCCATCAAGATTTGGATGAGTTACCACCAGACGTGGTTGAAGAAATGGATCTTCGATAGTCTATGGCTATGATTGCATATATATCAGAAAGATTTCTTCAAAGGAACAGAGGTTTAAACATGGACAAAAGGACTACGATTGCTTTTGACAAAACAAAGGTCAGGTGCTATAATTGACAATTGTATGGACACTTCTCTAGAGAGTGTCAACAAACATCAAGTGGTTATCAAGCAAACAGACAAGTTCCGCCACCTATCAGCATTCCTACTACTCAAAAACCACCAAAAATCACACAATACAGTCCTAATCAACACTCCAAATCTTCAGTAATGATAATCGAACAAGATGGAGAATGTGATTGGAGTATGTATGAAGCAGAGATAAAATCTTTGAATCGTGCCCTCATGGCACAGCTTGAGGAGAAACTGACTAAGATCCCGAAGGAGGTGAAAGAAAATCTCTACACATAAGCATGCATTGATGAGGTCACTCGATACAGAGAGCAAGCCGATCAACTATCTAAGAAAATGATTGAAACAACCATTTTAAATGACGGTCTTAAATTTGAATAGAAACAAAATGAAATCAAGATTGTTTTCACTTAAAAATGACTTTGACAAACGTTTTTCAAAACATTTAACACTAATAGCAAAGGTTGAGCAGCTCACTGAATCATTGACTCAAATAAAAACATTATAGGGTAAAACTAAAGTTAAACATCAAAAGTTTCAGGTGAGCAACAAGAAGTTTAAAGAACTTCTAGCTTAGCAAAGGGCCTTTAAAGACCCTTCAGGCCTTAGGTATAACAAAGTTAACCCACCATATAATGATCATTTCCATGACCAACAAACATAGGTATTCACTTGATCCT
Organism: Flaveria sonorensis; assembly: GCA_025506505.1. Lineage (NCBI taxonomy): Eukaryota > Viridiplantae > Streptophyta > Magnoliopsida > Asterales > Asteraceae > Flaveria > Flaveria sonorensis. Next base: position 27,333,316 of record CM046424.1, on the reverse strand, counting down.
CATGATAGAATAGACGACTCAAAGCCATCATCATCATCAAAGACAACGTTATCATCAAAGTCATCATTATCATCAAAGTCACTATTGATTAAATTTGTTAAAAGTCAAAATCCATCACAAATTAAATCAACTTATTTTTATCAAGGACAAAATATTGAATTTGATATCCGTACCTTTGATGAAGATGATGAAGATCTGTTATATGATGAGTCTAATCAACCACCTATTAAAACTGTAAAAGTTTCAAATATGGTTGATCCATCCCCAAAACAAGCAAAGCATAAGCAAATGTTTGACATTTGCTCAGGTGGAAGAAAGGCTGAATCTTCCACTGCCCACCTCAAAAGACCAATCAAAGGAAAGGGCAAAACTCCCACTCAACCAAAGCAACAAACCGTAACTTTTCATATTCAACCAAAAGTAAATCTAACATCAAAAGTTTTCAACAATCAAAATACTTCAAATTTACTTTACTATGAATGGTGTGACCAATACACTCATAGTAAAGAAAAGTGTAAATATGGAAAGTATTGCAAATACTGTGACATAAACAACCACAATAGTGAAACATGCCATTTTCATAGTTATTGTTCAATTTGTGATAGAAATAATCACAACACTACAAATTGCTTTTTCACCAAAAATAATAAGAAGAAAAACAAACAAGCTTAGGCTGAGAAATCAACTGAGAAACAAACAGTTGTTCCTAATAAGAAAAAAAGTGGAGTACCTAGACATACTCCATATAACAAAGTTGTTTTGAATAATCACAAATCATTTATGACAACCTCAAACAATCAAAAAGGAGACATAAGTCTCAAAACAAACAACATATAGACCTTGGCAGTCAAAGGAGAAGAGCTTAAAGCACCTCTCCTGACAGAGTTAAAAACAATCAAAGGAAGTCTAGCATACCTAGAGTTCCTAAACCAGCAGACAATGCCTCCTTTGAGGAAATTTTTGTATTTGGAAAAGAAGGAAAACCCAAGACCATCTTGGTTTAGGTTGTGCCATCTAACTAATTTCATTATCTATGTAAGGACATCAAAGAAGGCCTGGTAACATCTGGTATGTTGATAGTGGGTGCTCCCACCACATGACTGGAATTGTTCCCTCTATTGGGATTTGAAAAGCAAACATGGAGGAAATATAGCTTTTGGAGGAGACAAGACAGGAGGAAAGGTTACTGGTGAAGGAATAGTATCAAATGGGCTGATCAGCTTCGAAAATGTCAACTACTGCTCCAACCTCTAGTTTAATATTTTGAGTGTATTTCAGATCTATAGCAAGGGATATGCCATACTATTTGACTCCAAAAACTGCTACATCCCCAAGAAGGGTATTCTAATACCAAAAGATTGTATCCTTCTGAAAACTCCTCGTCAAAACAACACATTTATTGTTGATATGAATATAGTTTTCAGCTTCAACCCTTGAAGCTTGTTTATTATCAACAACATCAGAAGATGTTTCCTTATTATGGCATAGATGATTGGGACACTCTAACTTTAATAGAAGGAATCAATTGGTTAAAGGTGACCTAGTAATAGGTCTACCTTAAAAATAATTTTTCTACACTGACCACTGCACTATATGCCTGAAAGGCAAATAACATATAGTGTCACATAAGTCTAAATTGGTAAACTCTAATCGAACATTACTAAAATTTCTTCATATGGACCTATTTGCCCAACAAACATTTTAAGCATAGGCAAGAAGTAATACTATCTTGTGATAGTAGATGATTACTCTAGATTTACATGGGTATGGTTTCGTCTACACAAGTTAGAAACAGTAGAAATCATCAAATCATTTATCACTAAAATTGAAAATCAATTAGATCTTAAAGTAAAAACATTAAGAAGTGATAATGGTACTGAATTTAAGAATGACAATATTTCTTCTTCTTGTGCTGAAAAAGGAATAAGCCAATAATTCTATGTTGCAAGGACTCCTTAGCAAGAATGGAGTTGCAGAACGAAAGAACAAAACATTAATAGAAGCTGCTAGATCTATGCTAGTAGACTCTTTATTGCCCATACCATTTTGGGCAGTAGCAATAAACACAGCTTGCTACTTACAAAACAGAACACTAATCATCAAAGAACACACTAAAATAGCTTATGTGCTAATGTTTAAAAGAAAACTATTTTTCAGATTTCTTAAGGCGTTTGGTTGTTCTGTATCTATATTAAACACAAGAGAAAATGTCTAAAAGTTTGCTCTGAAAGCAGACAATGGGTTCTTTCTTGGATACTTTGGAAGCTCCAAACTTATAAAGTATACAACCCAAGAATGAACATAGTGGAAGAAACAAATGATGTTGTTTTTAATGAACATTCTTTCACTAAGAAAGTCATTGGATTTGAATGGTTGTTTGATATAGAATCACTAACAAAATCATTTGACACATAGTATTTTGATGTTTCAGAATACCAATGAAGATATTGAATATCCCATTATTCCACTAACAAACATTAATGTTCCATTAACTACTGATCCATCAAGGAGAACAACCACAACTCCATCAAGTACAACAGTTACAACTCCACCAGATCAAACAAACACTTCAAAAGGAACATCATCAAACACACCATCATCATCTACTCCTGTGGCCAACCAACCACAAGCTTCAGTTGATCCTCAACCAATCTAGCAAACTAGGTCACATCATCAAGAAAATTAGAAGAAGATGATGATTATCATTCACTACCAGACACACATCAAGAGGATGAAATCTTAGATTTCATCCATGATTCCCCCCAAACATTTTATGACAAACCCACAGCCAGATGAACCAACCACATCCAATACTGTTGCTCAACCATCAACACCTGACATAACCATCAACAATATTGATTCAACTATCCCTGTTGATCAGATTGAAACAACCAGAGCTCACAAATATCATCCATTAGAAAACATCATAGGTGATCTCAATGTCAGATTGACAAGAAGACAATCTGATACATCAAACATTTGCTTATTCTCCTACTTTTTATCTCTCATTGTACCTAAGAACATCACAGAAGCACTTAAAGACAATAGTTGGATAGAAGCCATGTAAGAAGAACTTTAGCAATTCAGAAAGCAAGAGGTGTGGAAGCTGGTTGATCTTCCTAAAGGTCAATATGCTATTGGCACCAGATGGCTATACAGAAACAAAGTAGATGATAGAGGGGTTGTCATTAGAAACAAGGAAAGGCTAATTCCCAAGGTTACACTCAAAAGGAAGGCATTAACTATGATGAAGTCTTTACTTCGGTAGCTAGATTGGAAGCAATTAGAGTGTTCCTTGCATACGCTTCATCCAAGAAATTCACTATCTTCCAAATGGATGTGAAATATGCTCTTATATGGGAAGATTGATGAAGAAATGTATGTTAGACAACCACCAGGGTTTAAACACCCAGAATTCCCTCATAGAGTGTATAAGTTATATAAAGCTCTGAATGGTCTTTACAAAGCACCTAGGAAGTGGTATGAAAATTTTTCAAAGTTTGTACTACATAATGAATACATAAAAAGGAAGATAGATTAAAAATTGTTCTTGAAGAAGCAAGGACAAGACTTATTGGTTGTACAAGTCTATGTGGATGACATCGTATTTGGATCCACAAACATCCAACTTTGTAGAGATTTTGAAACCCTTATTGTCACACCCCGACCCAAAGAGGGTGGGACGTCACAGACTGGCAATATATGTGGCAGCGGAAACTAACCATCACAAGAGTTGTTAGAACTTGATCAAATGTATAGGTTTAGTTGACTTGTCAACTCTTGTAATTAATCATTGTAATTCTCTTTTTGATAATATAATGTAATGTATGAATTATATGGTAACCCATATTATTGTGTGTGTTAGTTTATGTTATTACAGGAAACATCAGACTTGGTCAATTTGGAAAAATTGACTAAGTGTTAGAACAACCTACGGATGAATAAGTGTTCTTCCGTAGATGTTCTCAAGAGCATAACTGAAGTTTGTGCTTTCGTAGATCTTCTACGAAAGAACAACAACTGCTGAACAAGACCAAAGATCAAGTGGAGCTGCTGAAGGAGAGCTTGCTGCTGAAGAACAAGTACAAGAACTCCTGCGGAAGCACAACCACTGAAGAACAAATGCTGAAGACAAAGTGTTGCTGCAGAAGACTAATTGATGAGGAAGAAGAACTTCCTACGGAAGACCAATTCCTACGGAAGATTAACAAACTTGTATTGTTTCAAATCATCAAGTACGTAACAAAAAGTCAACATGTCAGAACAATATCATCAAATCAATGACGGTGAAGGAAAATTATGTCAATAGAATATTCCATGTCACATCAACAACATTCTTTATGTAATTTACAATTTCATATGTAAATTATGAACTCCTCTGCCGATAAATAAGGCAAGGATTCACACATACAGAAACAGAATATCAAAACTAAATAGCGATATATTAGCTAGAAAATAGGAACAGAATAGGAAGATATCTATACACAATTAGATATATATATATTGATCGATGAACATTGATCAACATGAACATTAACAAGATAACAAAATAAAGCATCAAGAACATATAGCATTATAATAAATTGTAATCGATTGATTGTGAATGAAGAGAAATTGAAAATAATCTGTGTATTGCATTATTACGGTTAGTTTTTTTAGTTGTTCTTCTTTGCTCTTCGATTTCAACTTTTGATAAACAATCCATTATACAGCAGGTATTGATAATTCCACGATCAATACTTGTTAAAATCAAATTGATAATTCCTGCAACGATCCTTGGATTATCAGGTGGTATTAGAGCCATGTGCTCATTGATCTAGATCAATTGATCTATCAGTTTGATTTGTTTAATTGGTGTTTATTTAATCAAGTTAATTAACATGAGCAGTTCAGTGGTTGGCGCTTATCAACCTCCGAAGTTGGAAAATAAATCGGATTTTAAAACTTGGAAAATCAGATTTAGAAATCATGTTAATTAAACAGATTCTGATTTATGGGTGTCGATTACCGAAGGTCCTTATATTCCACCAGCTTTAGGACCGAACTATGAAGACAACAATCAACCCATAAGTTTAAAAAATCTATCACCTGATGATGCCAAGAGAGTCAAGATTGACATCAAAGCATATAGTATGCTTACTATAGCTTTGCCTGAAGATCTCTTGATCAGGTGTGAATCATATAAAACAGCAAACTCATTATGGAAAATCTTGCACACTTTGTGTGAAGGAAGTAGGTGTGAATCATATAAAACAGCAAACTCGTTATGGAATATCTTGCACACTTTGTGTGAAGGAAGTGAAGAGATAAGGAGCATAAAAAAGGATACACTTCGCTCACAATATAAGACTTTTCATTATATTATGGGTGAGTCTGTTCCTCAATAACTCCACAGGTTTATGCAACTTGTTATAGAGATGAATATCTTTGAACTGAATTACAACAACGAGGAGTTAAACAAGAAGATGCTTCATTCATTACCAGAAAGTTGGACACACACTATGTCCATATTCAAGAATACTATTGATCTGAAGGCAATTAGGTTGGACACTCTGGTTGCAAAGGCAGAAGCTTTGGAATTAGACGAGAAAACCAGAAACAAGAGTGTTAAAGCACCTATACCACCGTACCAATTCAAAGAAACTAAGGGAGTTAGAAGTGCCTTCATCTCTAATGATGATGAAGATAACTCTTGTATTGAAAGTGATACTAAAGAGGAAACTAGCTTCTTTGCTGCCAAGCCCTCCAAGTTGAACTCTCAAAACAATAAAAACAAAAAAGCAAAAGGAATGTCAGATGACTCCAAATCCAACAAAGCCAGCAATCAAACATAACCAATTACTGTGGTTCTAGAATCAGAAGAACAGAAGGCAGACTTTGCAGCTTTCACTTCAAGCTTTCAAGCCTACTTGGGAAGTACCTTGACTCCTGCCTACTTCTGTCAGCAAGACCTTGAAGAACTTCATCTAGATGAAGTAGAAGAGATGGATCTGCAATGGCAAATGGCCATGATTGCTTACAGAGCAAAAATGTACATGAAGAGAAACAAGGGATTGTTAGTGGGAGACAGAACAAAAAAAATTAGTGTTGACAAATCCAAGGTGAGGTGCTACAAATGTAATCTGTATGGTCATTTCTCAAAGGATTGCAACAACAATCAGCAATCAACGATAGATACAAGACAAGCAAATCAGAGGAGCTTCAAGCAACCACAGCTAATAAACTCATCCCCACCAGCCACAGGCTCTTCAACACGTACCAATAATTCTAAAGAAACTGGTTTGATTATTTTGCAGGATGGTACTTGTGACTGGAGCATGTACAAGAAGGAAGTACTAGAAGAAAATCAGGCTTTTATGGCTAATATGGAAAATAAAGTTCCACCAATGGCCAGATAGGTAAGAGAAAGGTTATGTTCTTCCTTATGTATTGATGAGGTTGAGATATACAGGGCTCATGCTCAACAATTGGCTGATAAAGTCAAAGAAACTATGCTTTTAAATGAATCTTATGAAAGAGAACATAAACTTTATCAAGTTAAAATAAATTCACTACAAAAGGATTTAGACAAACTTATGTCTGAAAATTATAATTTGAAAGCACAAGTTGAGCATTTGACCAACTCATTAACCAAGTCCATGTCAGATCATGCATCAACTGAAGTAAAACTTTAGAAATTCCAACTATCATCATAGCAGTATGAGAAACTATTAAATTCTCATATTGAATCAAAGAACAAGTCTGGGTTGGGTTATCATAATGTTGCTCTACTAATTAATGATAATTACACCACCCTACCTGAGTCCATGACCAACAGTTTGACAAATCATTTTGTGTCTAACACCAAAACTGAGTCAAAAGTTGAAAATAATGAAGTGATAAATGACAAGGATTCTGAATACATTGAAACTGATTCATCTGAACCAAAATTATCAAAATAAAATGACTCAGAACTTCATCTTGATAACTATGATGATCTAGATGATAGTGATGAGCCTAATGAATAAGAAAGTGTTGGTTTGGGTAACAGAAAATGTGTGGTAGTTGATTCTATAACTCCCAAAATCCTTGATGAGATCAAGTTGCCTATCCACCAAATTAAAGAAATCTGTTGAAGACCATTTACACAAGGATTGGTAAGTTAAATGAAGGTATTCATGAACTCAACAAACAGCATAAAAGTCAGTTAGCAAAAGAACTACGGAGGAAGAAGATAGTCTCACTTCAGCAGATCACCAGCGGAAGAAGAAGACAGGTTCTCACACTTCCGTAGAAAAGCAAAGGAAAAATGTGTCAACTGTAGAAGATCTACGGAAGAAGACAAAACAGTCTTTCGTAGAACATCCGCGGAAGAAGAAATCATCAGAACCTAAACATTCATCCATAGAAGATCTACGGAAGAAGAAAATACCTGAGGATTCAAATGTTATCTAAAAAGGTAAACAAAAGGATCTTTCAGATGCAAAGATTAAGAAAGAACTGAAGAAGCAAAAGAAGATACTGATGAAGAAACTGACAAAGATAGAAGCTGACTCTGACAGTGAAGCTGAAGGGAAGTATTGCAAATGGTGTGATATGCACAACCACAACACAAAAGAGTGTTACTTCAGCAGCTATTGCTCCATCTATAATATGAACAATCATATGACCTCAGCTATTATGCCATCTGCAACAAGCACAATCATTCCACTCAAGAATGTTTCTTCAACAAAAAGAACAAACTAAAGGTCCCCAAGAAGCAAAAAGCTAAGACTTCTGAATCAAATTTAGAATCTTCAACAAAATATATTTATTTATAAGTCATTTTTATGTTTTATATGTAATTTCTCTAATTGTCTAAGTCTAGGGGCTTAATATGTCATCAGTGAATATTATCACTATATATAGATTAGTGACAATTAGGCTTAGGGAGTTTGAATGAGCCATTGATTGAGAGGCTTTCACTTTGTAATATATTTAGCAATCAATTCAGATCAAACAAGGGTTTTATTGAATGTTCTTGAGGTGTTCATCATTGTTCATCCATATTTTATAGTGTTTGATCTATATTTTAGACAAATGTCATTGATATCTGTGTTATCAATGGGATTTGTTTGTGTTTATCAATCAAGTGCACTGTTATATCGATCAGTAGGACCAACATATACGGTTATGCTTGAGGCACTCACTCATTCTGATCCAACTAGACCTAAAATTATCGAAACTCAAACAATGGTTTCACAAATAAATAATCCTCAAAACAAACCTAGTGTTTAAATTGAAACAAATCAGGATAAAATCAAGTTCGGTCACCTAATAAAAATCAAAGAGTGCTCATACAAACCTGTAGTTGTCAAGAAACCAAATAGCCTAGTCCAAGCCATTGTACCTTTTGAGAAATTAATTCTTGAAAATCTTAAGGTGGTGAAGAATGCTGAGGTACCAGTGAAATCCTCTGCTGAAAGCAGATCTGATAGTTAGATTAAATCTCCTAATAATTCAAGCAAATCAGAAAAGGATTCACTAAAATCCAAAGGTAAAGCAACAGCTACTCCTTCATCCAAAGGGAAATCATCCACGGTTCAAAAATCAAAAGTAAAAACCACATCTCAATCATCATCAAAGTACAAACAGGGGGTTGGTTTTGACATTTTAACAAAAAGGATGTAGACCAACTTGAAAGGGAGTCAAGTAAGAGTAAAAGGAAGAAAAAGCAGTCTCTAAAGACCAAGCAAGGTAGAATTATGAAACAATCTATAGAAACCAAGAAGGCTGAATTTGCTCCTTCATTAAAAACAAAATCTGAGGCTAATCTAAAACCTAAAGCCTCCACATCAAAATCAAAAGACAAACAAATATACAGTGACATTTGTGACATGTCTAATCACAACACAGATGAGTGTATTTCAATCAATACTGTTCCCTCTATGACATGAACAATCATTCAACTAAAAATTGTTGTTTCAACAAGTATTGTTTTGTCTGTGATATGACAAATCATAATACATATGATTGTTTCTTTAATCAGAAAGGCTTGAGAGTTCCACAAAACAAGCCTATCTCACCAATATCAACCGATAAAGCCAAACATAGAAGTCAATCACACATTAAACAAACAAGGGTTTCAAATTCAGATGATGACTTCCATGATTCATGGCAGTCTAAGAGTGTCAAGAGGAATCTTAACCATAATATGAAACAATCACTTAGTTCTCATCCAAGACTTAAAACAAAAGTGATCTCTGAAAATAAAAAACGTGCCCAATTTCTACATTGAAATAGGGATGAAAGATTTGACTACTCCTCAGACAACCCGTTTGAAATTGATCAAATAAAATTGAAAATGACTCCACAGAAATTCTTCAAACAATAAAAAGAAAACTCTTTTGCTGAAAATATTCAAACAAGATTTGCTAAACCAAAGTTTAATGAATACCAAGTATCAACCTCTAAATCACAACTTAGAGGCAAGCATCAAAAGGTTACAGTAATTGATCGATATGGGCAACCCAAGACTAGTATGGCTTGGGTTCCACATTCTAACTAGTTCTTTTATGCTTGTAGGGTCGTCCATTCAGGTCCACAACTTACGGTATGTGGATAGTGGATGCTCCAGACACATGACTGGAAACAATTCCCTCCTTCATGACTTTAAGCATATACAAGGAACTACTGTAGCATTAGCTGGAAACTCACAAGGTGGCAGAATTACTAGAAATGGTCCGTAACAAATGGAATACTGAGCTTTGACATAGTGAACTACTACGAACAGTTGAATTTCAATCTCCTCAGCGTGTCTCAGATCTATGACAAGAAATATTCCAATCATTTCACAGACACTCATTGCTATATTCTGAAACAAGGATTTCAAATTCCTAAAGAATGGGTTGTCTTGAAGACTTCAAGAAAGAATAAAACCTATGTCTTGAACCTTAATTTTGCTCAACCAATAGAAGAAACATGTCTTTTGTCTAAAGCATCATTTTATGAGTCACAACTTTGACATAAATGTTTGGGACACACAAATTTCAAAAACATGAACAGATTGGTAAAAGGAAATCATGTTATTGGTTTACCATAAAAGGAATTTCATTTTATTGACGACTGTTCTGCATGTCTCAAAGGGAAACAACATAAATCTTCCCATAAACCAAAGCTTGTGAACACAAAAAATTCTCCATTGAAGTTACTTCATATGGATCTCTTGGACCAACTCCTGTCATAAGTATTCGCAAGAAACAGTATTGTTTGGTGATCATTGATGACTTTTCACGATTCACATGGGTCTTCTTTCTACTTCACAAAAATGTTCTTTCTATTTCACAAAAATGAAGCCTCCCAAATAATAAAAGATTTTATCACTAAAATCGAAAATCAACTTGATCAAAAGGTAAAATCAATTAGCAGTGATAATAGGACTGAGTTTAAAAATGAAAATCTAAGTTCCTTTTAAACACACAAAGGAATTACTCATCAATTCAGTGCAGCTAGAATTCCTCAACGAAATGGGGTGGCTGAAATGAGAAATAGAACACTGATTGAAGCAGCAAGAACAATGCTAGCCGATGCTAAGCTGCCAATTACCTTTTGGGCTGAAGCAGTCAACACATCATGTTTTGTTCAAAGTCAAACTTTGATAGTTAAAGAAGACAACAGAACACCTTAGGAAAGTTCGCTCCTAAGTCTGATGAGGGATTCTTTGTAAGTTATTCCTCAATCTCAAAGGCTATCAGAGTGTTTAATCCAAGATTAAAAATTATTGATGAATCAAGAAATGTTCAATTCAATGAGAGCACTTCTTTCCTAAGTCAATAAATGGTCCCGATTGGTTGTTTAATATTGACTCTTTTACAAGTTCTTTTGATCAGTTTCACATGTCTAATGCAGGTAAACTACAATCAGCTGGATCGTCTGAAGCAGTAGAGAGAAGGGATGACTTTCCAATGATTCCTCCATCTTCTATAAATCAATCTGATGAAGAAGTTCCATTGCAAGCTGATCCTATTAGACATGAAGTACAAAATTATGGTGTCTCAACTGAGGCTAGTAATAGTACACTAGTCACTTTTTCAGGAGAACCATCTACCGATGTTAGAAATCTAGAACCAGCTACTATGCCAATTGAATCTGAAGAGAATGCAAATGATGAAAGTCTTCAAAGTGGTGCTGATGCTGAAGCTGAAGCTGATGAAGCCTTTGATTACTTTCACAATTCTACTATATCCTAACCTGAAGGTGCCTCTCACCAAGACGATCTGAATGTCTCCAACCTTGATGTATCAATTGCTAGTGACTTAATTCCAACCACTAGGAAACATAAGGATCATCTAGTGTTAAGCATCATTGGTGAATTAGATGAGCGGGTGACAAGAAGCAAGTCAAGTATTGCAAACATCTGTTTGTTTTCTTTCTTTCTATGTCAAACTGCACCCAAGAATATAAAAAGAGGCTCTTCAAGACAACAGCTGGATCGAAGCAATGCAGGAAGAATTGCTCTAGTTTAAGAAACAAGAAGTATGGCACCTGGTAGAACTTCCCAAAGGACAATACCCTATCGGTACCAGATGGTTATATAGAAACAAGACTGATGACAGGGGCATTGTTATCAGAAACAAGGCAAGATTGGTTGATCAAGGATACACCCAAGAAGAAGGAATAGACTATAATGAGGTGTTTGCCCCTGTTGATAGATTAGAAGCCATTAGAATTTTTCTTGCTTACTCTGCATCCATGAAATTCATAATATATCAAATGGATGTAAAGTGTGTATTTCTTTATGGAAAAATCTCTGAAGAAGTCTATGTGAGTCAACCACTAGGCTTTGAGGACCCAGATTTATCTCACAGGGTGCACAAGCTTGACAAAGCTTTGTATGGTCTACATCAAGCCCCACGAAAGTGGTATGAGACTCTATCGTCTTTTTTTTTTGCACATGGGTACGAGAGAGGAAAGATTGTTTAGAGTTTGTTCAAAAAAAAGAGAAGGACATGAAATTTTGTTAGTCCAGATCTAAGTGGATGATATCATTTTTGGATCAACAAACAAGCAACTTTGCATGGATTTTGAAGACCTTATGCACTCCAAGTTCCAGATGAGTGCAATGCTTACATTCTTCTTAAGGTTGAAAGTACAGCAAACATCAGATGGAATCTTCATCAATCAATCAAAATACGTGGAAACCATGTTAAAGAAATTTCATTTTGCAGATTGTCAGTCTATCAAAACTCCTATCGATACAAAATTGAAGATTGGTGCATTCTCATATGGCAAATCAGTGGATCAGACTCACTATCGATCAATGATAGAGTCACTCATGTATCTAACAGCAAGCAGACCTGACATAATGTTTGGTGTATGCATTTGTGCTACATATCAAACAGATCCTTAGGAATCACATGTATATGCTCTAAAGAGGATATTCAGATATCTCAAGGGCAAGCCTGCACTTGGATTATAGTATCCAAAGGAGGGACACTTCAACCTCTATGCCTACACAGACAGTGACTACGAGGGATGCAACTTCAATCGGAAGTCCACTTCTGGGGGTTGTCAATTTCTTAGTCCTAGACTGGCCTCCTGGCAGTGCAAGAAGTAGACAAATGAGTCTTTTTCCATAGTAGAAGATGAGTACATAGCAGCATCAGCTTGTTGCTCTTAAGTTCTCTGGATTCAAAACCAGATGCTTGATTATGGTTATAAATTCTTGCACTCACCAATTCACATTGACAACATAGCCGTCATGTTCATAACAAAGAATCTAGTTTAGCACTCGAAAACTAAACATATTAAAATTAGATATCACTTATTAAGAGACTGTGCTAAAAAGTGGCTAATTAAGTTGATATAGGTCCACACTGATTTGTTCACTAAGGCATTTGACCCTAGTTCGTTTAAATTCTTAGTTCAATCAATTGGCTTGATTAACCTAGAGTAAAAATCAAAATTTTCAAAAACATTCAAATATTTTAAATTTTAGAAAAAAAATGTACACCTAAGGGAAATGATATAATTACAGTCGTTATATCTTTCACAGTGCTTATTTCAAAATCGTAAAAGACTGACATGACTTATCTGATATGAGGGTAGGCTTAGCTTGGAAAAAGGATACATGCTGTGATGAACTGAAGCTCATATTCAACTATGAAGCCATCATCTCAAGGTGTGAGTAAGTATTAGCTTATCCAAGTGGGTATGTGTGTAGTAACCTAAACACACCAGGTAATGATGCCTTATGAATCTTATTCACCAACATCAGTTTCTCATCTGTTTTGCTAAGCAAAGACATAGAGAAACATGCACAAATTGCTGATGTTATGATCCAAAAAGATTCCCAATATGGAACACATCCAAAATGGATGAATTAATAAAGTCTACTCTAGACTACATTCCTTGTGAATGCATAAAAAAATCCCAAAGCGGAACACCTTCCAAAGTGAAGTGCAAAAAGAATCCTATTGTGGATCAAATTAATATAAGGATCAAAGTAAAAGAATCCCAATGAGGACCCCCCTTAGTAAAAACAAAATAAGATTTGATAATTTAAATGACCTGGTCATGTAAGTTGTGAAAAAGTTCTACCATGCATTTTATGCAGGTGGTTGATCTTGCCATGCTTTTGAGTGTGAGGTACATGTTAAATATTTAATCTACTTAAAACATGCTAAAGATCACAATCATTAAAATATTAACCAAGCATTAGTTTAAGAGGACAAACATACCTATAATCAATATGTTCGGGATTATGTCTATTTTACTAACAATTACTTGCATTTTTGAAAGGTAAGATTGATATGATCCCAAGTAAGGTATACTTCTACTTAATGTATAGCTAAGAAAATCAAAAATTACAAAAACATTTTCCTTTCAGTAATCAAAATTTTAAAATCTTTAATGTTTTTATCCCATATGGATATAAACTTTAGGGGGGTAATTAAAATTTTATGAAAATTGAAGGATCGGTGTTTGTCTCACAACACAGGATAATCACACAAACTCACTTAATGTCACTTGGGTTGATGAAGCTGAATCTCAACTAAGTTCACAAGTAATATAATAAGTTAATGAAAACACAAGAACACAAGAATGGTTTTATCAAGATACTTGTATATATTACTTCTCAACTCAGTTTTACAAGACTCTAATAAGCATGGTTACTAAGTTACATGGAGAAACTATATATACTACTATCTACAGCCGGTTGTACTTGGAAAACCAACTGGAATCTACAACTAGACAAATACTACATTTCTAAGAGTAAAGTATCTAGGATAAAATAATATCCTAGATTAGGTAGTCATGATAGGCCCATGACTTACCTTTTGTTACCAACTAAAAGTGGAAACTGTACTAATCTGATAATGGTGAACAGTGGATAAAGTATGGTCAACTACATGGGTGTGGGAAAGCACCATGCAGTATATCAGAGTGGTAGTGGACTGTGAGACAGACCTTACATATGTCCACTTGTTCATAGTTAGTTCTTCCAAAGCTAAATGACTTTAGAAGAATAAACTCTTCCGAGGTTATTTTGATTTCGGAAGAAACAACTTCTTTTGAACTTCTGCAAGTCTTCAGGACTTTATTGAAGATATATTCAGGACCATTGCCTTAACATAAGGTGTGTTCTCATTGACAACAATGTTGGATGATTCCTCAAATTGTTGATTTTTGATATTATACACTCTATATGCAATAGAGGTTGAGGAATATCCCACAAAGATAGCATCATCAGACTTTTCAGCAAATTTTGCTAAATTGTCTTTTGTGTTAAGTATGGTACATCTGCTGCCAAAGGACCTAAGAAAGCTAATGAACAGTGGCCTCTTGTTCCATAGCTTATAAGGGGTCTTTCCATGGGGCTTAACAATGAGAACCCTGTTCTCCACATAACATGCAGTGCTGATTGTCTCTGCCCAGAAAGTTAGAGGTAGTTTTGAAATAGCTAACATAGTTCTTGCAGCCTTAATAAGTGTTCTGTTCCTTCTCCCAGTAACACCATTTTGTTGAGGAGTTCTAGGAGCACTATAATGTCTGGCAATCCCTTTTAAGTTACAGAATGAGTCAAGAACTTGATTCTTAAACTCAGTCCCTTGATCACTTCTAATGATTTTTACCTTGTGACCTATTTAATTTTCAATTTTAAGAATAAAAGATTTTAAAGTTTTAGCAGTTTCATCTTTAGTTCTTAGATAGAAAATCCAATTAAATCTTGTGAAATCATCAAAAATCGCAAGACAATATGATTTCCTTCCAATGCTTATTATACTTGTAGGATCAAATAGATCCATGTGCAATAAGTGTATTGGAACCTCTGAAGTTAAGAGGCTGATGCAACCAAAGGATACAAAAACAACCAAGTCTTCCAACATGCACTTTGGAACAAAGAAGAACCAGCTTTGGAACTTTTACACACTCAATAGAAATTCTAAGTGTAAAATCGTCCGAAACCAAAGTTCAGAAGAAACTGCTGCGGAAGCTTTACACTTAACTTAGAAAATACTCTAAGTGTAAAGTCTTCCGAAGCCAAAGACTCAACTCTTCTGAAGGTAAAAGATGAAGTCTTCTGAAGCTCTCAAGACAAAGTCTTCCGAAGCTGTTTAAAGACAAGATTGATTTTCTTCTAAAGAGAGAGAAAATATACCTTTTCCATCAACTTTATCATAAAGCAACTTACTATCCGCTGCCTGCTCTGGTGGTTCACCAACTATCATCATTTGGTGAAAATTCCATGCTTTATGATAAAGTAGATAAGGTCTTTGTCTGCAAGTTTCTGTTTTTGTTTCTTTTTGTCTTTTTGTAATAGGAAAGTCAGTGAGATATGGCATGTCATAGTCACCAGTCAAAAGGCAATCTGCCTTTTGACTTTAGCCTAATCTTGTTGTCTAGATTAGTCACTTCCAACTGTCTTTTTGCATATTGATGGTTGTAGGATGTAGTATAAGTAGTCTCTGGTTCTTGTATTCAAAGATATACTTGTACAACACTTGTAATAGAACTAGAGAAGCAATATACAACTTCCTTGAAAATTTTATCTTGTGTTCTTGTTATTGTTTTTACTTGTGTTTGTCTTGTATCTTCAGTAAAAGTTCACAGGTCCCTATTTGAATTGTTAAGTGAACTTAGGATCCTCCTAAGTGTGTTAACTAAGTGCAAGCTTAAGTACCCTTTAACGGTCCTGCATTTGTTATCAGAGCATTCCAGGCTCTTGATTATAAGATCTCATCATCTTCAAATCCTCTTAGTTACACACATCACTTAACTCTTCAAATGGCAGCTATCTCCAAAGCTGATATGGAGACTAGAACTATGACAAAGTCCCCACTGATCACTCTTGAGGATTTTGACACTTGGTGTCAAAGAATGGAATGCTTTATCAAGTCTCAAGATTCTAGGATGTGGGAGTCTGTTGTCAATGGACCTCATGTACCATGCACCTCTTCAGCTGCTGCTGGTGGTGGCATGATACCAAAGGAGAGGGCTGACTTTTCTAATGAAGACTGGAAAAGAATTGACATTGATCAGAAATCCATGACAGCCCTCCAAACTGCTCTTCCAAACTCCATCTATAAAGGTTTCAAGAAGTGCAAGACTGCTAAACAACTATGGGATGCACTGAAACTGATGTATGAGGGTTCAAATGAAGCCAAGGAGAACAAGAAGGATCTCCTAAAGCAGCAGTTTGAAAATTTCACCTTCAAAACAGGTGAAACCATGATTCAATAATACTTTAGGTATGTTGAGATTGTGGATACTCTGGCTGATGTTGGGGTAACTATTGAGAACAGGGATATTGTAAGGAAGTTCATGTCCTCTCTTCCCAGGCAATGGACACACTACTGTGTGGTCATTAAGAGGACTGAAAACCTCAAGACCCTTACTCTCACTGAGTTGTATGGGATACTTAGTGGATACCAGATGGAGATGAACATGCAAAATTCATCTGGTAGCTCCAACACTCACCAGGCAACATTCTTTTCACTCTTGAAGACCTAGACTGTATCCATCCAGATGATTTAGAGTACATGGAGATAGTCCAGCAAATGGCTCCTCTCACTCACAGAGCCCAGAAGTTCTATAAGAGGATTGGGAGAAGGTTTCCTAGCAATACTGCCAGTGGCAAGTTTGGGCTGGACAAGAGCAAAGTTAAGTGTTACAACTGTAACCAGATAGGACACTTTGCTAGAGAATGCAAGGCACCTAAGTCAAATGGTGGCCAAGCCTCATCCAGGCCAAACTACACTAAAGGAGGGCACAAGAATAAGAAGCCAAGACAGCAACCTGTAGTTGCTGTTAAAGAATGAGGCTTTGACTAGAGCTTTCAAGCTGAAGATGCATCTCCAAACCAAGTACTCATGGCTGATCATGATGAAGCCAAGGTACTTGAACATCTTTGCTCTCCTGAATGAATTGCTAAAGTGAATAGATACATGTCCTACAACTTGGAAATGAGATCTGATGTTAAGTCTTTAAATATTTTAAAAGCTGATTTTAAAAGAGCTGAAAATGACTATAAACTTAAGATTGAAGATCTAGAGAAAACAATTTCAACTATTAAACATGAGCAGACAAACTACAGGACTCAAATTAAGGATCTCATTACCAAGTTGACTGAATGCTAGGCTGAGCTTGTGATCAGCAAAGCCAGGGCAGAAAAATGTGTTCTTGAAGAAGAGACCTTCAAGAACATGATATCCTAATCTCTGCATGCAAAAGTGTGTTATCAGAAGAAGCAGGGACTGGGATCTAGTGAGATAGCTCCTCCACACACTTTATTATCAGTCAGATCTCCTAGGTATGAACTAGTCAAGATGAGCTTCCATCCATAGACCCCAATGATGAAGAGGATGAAGAGGAGAAGGTGAGGGATGACTCTGAGATGAGTGAAGAGAGTCAATCCAAAAAGGGTCACCATGCTCCTAAGGATGAAAAAGAAGCTGGTTTGAGAAAAACCAAGAGAAAGAACTTGATCAGAAGATCAAAGAGAAGATCCAGAAAAGCTCAAAAGATCAAGGCCACCTTTGATCCCAAACATAAACAAGTATTTATCTCCGCAGGGTTCAAGGTGATGAAAGCTGAAGATCCTGTCAAGAATTCTTGTACCAAGAGTTCTACTTCAGCTTCAACTCACTCCAGCAACAACATGAAGACTGATCAGCTGTGTCTCACTACTGCACAGCCTGAACCATCCATTTCAAAGAGCAAGCTTCACCCTAAGAAGCCTGCTGCATCGTCTAAATAGGTGGAGAAAGAAAAGGAAAGTGTTCAAGCTCAGTCTTCTTTGGGAAAGAAGACTCTTAGAAGGAAAGATTTGAATTGTGTTATGTGTGGTAGTACTTTACATCTAGCTAAGGATTGTCAATACAATCCCAAGAGTACTATCCACATGATCAAGAAGGAAACTTCTGAGAAGAAGAAGAAACAAACAGCTTTGGAAGGAAAATTTGTTTCCCTCAGAAGCTCCAAAATAAAGAAGAAGGCAAATGAAAAGTTGCATTTGGAAGGAAAGTTGGTCTCGGAAGAAAGGAATGCTTCCGAAGCACTGAAGCTTGCTACAGTGAAGGCAAGATCTTCAGAAGGTCCAGTCACCAAATCTTCCGAAATTACCAAAACTTCTGAAGCTTTGAAGGTCAAGCCCAATCTTCCAAAGGTGTTGTGGAAGATGAAGGAAGACCATGTGGCTGAAAGCTCATCATTAGAAATAGCAAATGATCCTCAAAGCCTGAGCATAGGATCCATTACTGTTTCATTGCCTTTAACACATTTTAACAAGCCCAAGACCAATGAGGCTTGGGTTTCCAAATGTAACTAAATCATCTCTTTTTCTACAGGGACAGCTAAAGACCAATAGAAATATCTGGATCATTGATAGGGGCTGCTCCAGGCACATGACTGACAATGAGTCCTTACTTCAAAACTTTGAAAAAATTGATGGAGGACCAGTTGCTTTTGGAGGAGATGCAGGAGGTTACATCACTGGCAGGGGCAAGGTTACAAATGGTAAGCTCAGCATTGAAAAGGTAAACTTTGTTAAAGAGCTTGGATACAATCTTCTGAGTGTGTCCTAATTTTGTAACCAAAAATATCACATGCTCTTTACTGAGCATGAGTGCATTGTTCTCAAGCTTGGGGTTGACATTCCTCAAGAGCATATTTTGCTCAGATCCCCCAGGAAAGGGAACATGTACAAGATGGACTTGCAGGAAACATCTCCCTCTGGAGAGATTTCTTGCTTTCTATCTAATGCAAATAGTGATGAGTCTTTCCTTTGGCATAAAAGAATGTGCCATGTAAACTTTAAGAACATGAATAAACTGATTAAGAATGATTTGGTAACTGGAATGCCAAAGAAAGAGTTTACAACTGATGACCACTGTGTTGCATGCCTAAAGGGGAAGCAACACAAAGTGTCTCACAAGCCAAAGAAAATGAACTCTATCACTACTCCCCTACACTTATTACATATGGATCTGTTTGGCCCCACCAGTGTAATGAATTTAGGAAGGACCTCATACTGTTTGGTGATCATAGATGATTTCACAAGATTCACTTGGGTGTTTTTCCTTAGAACTAAGGATGAAACTCCTGAAATTTTAAAGAATTTCATTCTGAAAATTGAGAATCAATCTGATCACAAGGTCAAAATCATAAGATGTTATCAAGGAACCGAATTCAAAAACCAAATCCTTGATACATTTTGTGATGAAAAGGGTATTTCAAGACAATACAGTGCTCCCAGGACTCCTTAGTAAAATGGTGTTGCTGAGAGGATAAACAGGACACTTATTGAAGCTGCAAGAACCATGTTGTCTGAATCTAAACTGCCCATCACCTTCCGGGTAGAGGCTGTCAACACAGCCTGCTATGTGCAGAACAGAGTTTTGGTAGTTAAGACACATGGTAAGACTCTTTATGAATTATGGCACAAAAGGACACCACTCATTGGTTTTATCAGAACATTTAGATGTCCTTGCACCATCTTGAATATCAAAGATCAAATAGCCAAGTTTGCTGAGAAATCAGATGATGGACACTTTATTGGGAACTCTTCTCAAGCTAAGGCTTATAGAGTATACAATCTCAGAACTAGAATCATTAAGGAGTCAGCCAATGTGACTTTCAATGAACACACACCCTGTGTAAAAGGTTCTGGTCTGGATTGGCTATTTGATCTTGACTTAGTTACCAACTGTTTTAACAAATCTTGTGAGAATGTTTCAAGATCTACAGATAACAGGTCAACAGAAGATCTTGATCCAAGTTTGAGCTGAGAAGACCAAACAAGAAGACTACTTCAGCTCCAGTTGTGACTAACCCAGCAATTGAAGCTCCCATCAGCACTAACATAACAAATACAGCTGATTCAAATGAATTGCCTTCAAATTCTAGCTCAGAGGCTCAAAATTCAGGAGAAGGAACTTCAAATGTAGGAGGAACCGGAGGTGGTGACAGTGATCAAGAATTTCTTGATGCTGATAACCACTCCATTGAAGACAACATGAATGATGTCACACACTCATTAGATCAAGTTTCTCTTGATAAGTGTGCTGATCTGGTGGGAGAAACCTTATTGCCAGATCAGAATTTCTCAAATTTAGATCTATCTAACCAACTTGCTGTGATCCCTCAACTTTGGATCCACAAGTCACATCCCACCACAAACATCATTGGAAATGTTGACTTAGGGGTAAGAACAAGAGGAGAAACTCATGATAGCTATGTTTGTCTAAATTGTTGTTTCTTATCCCAGATAGAGCTAAAGAAGGTTGATGAGGCTTTGAAGGATGGAAGCTAGATTAAAGCTATGCAAGATGAGCTTCTTCAAATCAGAAGACAGAAGGTGTGGAACTTATGCTCTCTTCCTTAAGGGAAAAGTGTCATTGGAACCAAATGGATATACAGGAACAAGAAGGATGATAGAGGGATTATCATCAAGAACAAGGCTAGACTGGTTGTCCAAGGATACACTCAAGAAGAAGGGAATGATTACACTGATGGCTTTGCTCCAGTTGCAAGACTTGAAATTGTAAGAATATTTCTGGCTTATGCTACATCCAAGGATTTCAAGGTTTACCAGCTTGATGTGAAGAGTGCCTTTCTCTATGGGGTGATTGATGAAGAAGTTTATATTAAACAACCACTTGGCGTTGCAGACCTAGATCATCATGATTATGTCTGCAAGCTTGGTAAAGCCCTTTATAGACTACATCAAGCTCCAAGAAAGTGGTATGAGACACTATCAACATACCTCTGTCAACATGGATACAAAAGAGGTACTATTGATGGGATTCTCATCATCAAAGAAACGCGAAATGAGACATTGCTAGTTCAGATATATGTAGATGACATCATCTTTGGTTCAACTAATCCAAAGCGCTGCAAAGACTTTGAGATGCTGATGAAGAATAGATTTGAAATGAGTGCCATGGGGGAACTCAATTTCTTTCTAGGAATTCAAGTGAAGCAGGTTGAAGAAGGCATCTTCATCAGTCAGTCAAAGTATGTACAGGACATACTTACAAGATTCAAGATGACTGACTGTAAGGTTGCAAATACACCATAGCTATAAACCATTCCTTTGGTCTTGATCTTAAGGGGGAGTATGTTGATGAACATCTCTACAGGGCTATGATTGGGTCTTTTATGTATATTAATACTAACAGGCCTGATAGCATGTTTGCCACATGCATATGTGCATGATATCAAGCCAACCCCAAGATATCACACCTAATCACTGTCAAAAGGATTCTTAGATATCTCAAAGGTGCTCCAAATCTAGGCCTTTGGTATCCAAAGAATTCAGACTTTAATCTGTATGCTTACACAGATAGTGACTATGGTGGCTACAACATGACTGGAAAGTCTACATCTGGGGGATGTCAATTCCTTGGTGGAAGGATAGTCTCTTGGCAATGCAAGAAGCAATCCTGTGTGTCTGCATCAACTGCTGAAGCTGAATACATTGCTACTGCCAGCTGCTGTGCTCAAGTGGTTTGGATTCAGAATCAGATGCTAGACTATGTGTTCAATTTCAAAGAGACTCCCATCCACATAGACAACAACAGTGCCATCTCTATTACAGAGAATCCTGTGCAGCACTCAAGGACCAAACACATCAACGTTAGGTTTCATCTGATTAGGGATAATTTTGAAAAGGGGTTGATAAAACTAATCAAAGTTAACACAAATGAACAATATGCTGATTTGTTCACAAAAGCTTTTGATGAACAAAGATTTAAGTATCTTGTATCAGCTATTGGGATGATTAACTTTGAATAGATTTTTTGTAATAACTTAATCAATTTTATTTCCTAAAACTATGTGTCCTAGGTTGTCTCTTAGATCACTTCATAAGCCTAGTTCTCTTTGGAAGAAGAACGAACTTTTAAAATGATATCTCTTAGAATGATGAAAATTTACCTTCGGAAGAAGCAAAAGTTGTCTTCGGAAGAAAATTTATGTCTTTAAATCGTTTAAATAGCTTATCTGAGATTTACCTTCGGAAGAAATTCTTGAAGTATCTTCCGAAGCTTAAATTTTGGTATAAGTACTTAAATGCATTTTAGGAACAAATTTCTCTCGGAAGACTCATTTATTTCTTCCGAAGCCAAAATTTTCAAAACTCTTTGAAATATCTTCCGAAGCAAAATTGCCTTCGGAATCTTTGATTGCAAAGCTTCCGAAACCAAAATTGCCTTCGGAAGCTTTTACTACTTCTAGGAAAACTAACTTTTTGGGCGCCTTTTTCAGAAGTAGGACCCACTTGCGGATTTTAAAGTTTATCTTTTTTTCATAACTTTGTCTCAAATCCAGAGTATATCTTTCCAAACGGTTCTATTTCATCTCTCTACTCTCATTGTTCCTTACCCTAAAATTACCCCCAATTTCATCTTCTTCTTCCTTCCTTCACTACAAAGCTTCTTCAAATGGCCAATCTTGATCATCGTAATGACCCGGATTTCACCATGCTCCTACACAGGAAACATAATCAAGTTGCCCTATTAAACTATGAGAAGGATCCAAGCTTCTCAGACGTTTGTAGGTATCTTTCTTTGTCTCACTACTTCACCTACCTTACAATCGACCCTCCTCTCTATGAGGATCAGTTACTTGAGAGAGGTCACTATGGATGGGGAGAAGGCACTGTCTACCACAGTGCACGGGAGGACGGTTTTCATCACTCCAGCTATTATAAACACCTACTTGCAGCTGGATGATGAAGCTGGATTATAAACAGATTCTAGAAGACCTCCCATTCATTGTCCATGGGATGGTTCAAGGGGTCAAAGTCAGGTACTCTCAGTTTGTATTTACAAATTTACTAGCAAATTTGGATTCCTTAGAATATTACATGTTCCCCTGGTATGTTCAACACATTCTCAACTATGAATTGGGACCACAGTTGAGGGGAACAGGTAATATTCTTAAACTTGCACACATGAGGCCCGACATTTTCAAGATATTGAAAAAGCCAACTGTTGGGTTGAGATCCTATCATTGATCTATATAATCTTTGATCAATAGATTTTCCTGTAGGATCAGGTACAATTTTGTCAATTGTTGAAGCAGGTGTTTTGCATAACGATGTATTAGCAAGATTGTACTTCTTCAATATTTGATGAATATACTTTTCTTGATTGATGAATATGCCATTTGTTTTCTGATGAACTTGTAGTCCAAGAAAGAAAGTTAATTCTCCCATTGAGCTCATTTGAAACTGGGATTTCATCAACTCTTCAAAGCTTTCACACAGTCTCTTGTTTGTTGATCCAAATATAATGTCATCTACATATATTTGAACAACTAAGAGGTCTTGATGTTCATGTTTGAGAAAGAGAGCCTAATCAATAGTTCCCCTTTTGTATCCATGCTTGAACAAGAAAGATGATAATGTTTCATACCACTTTCTTAGTGCCTGATGAAGACCATACAAAGCTTTGTCAAGCTTGTATACTTTATATGGGTAATCAGGATCTTCAAAACCTGGTGGTTGAGCTACATAGACTTCTTCATCAATTTTCCTATATAAAAAGGCACACTTCACATCCATTTGATAAACAGTGAACTTCTTATATGATGCATAGGCTAGGTATACTCTAATGGCTTCAATTCTTGCAACTGTTTAATTCTTGCAACTGGTGCAAAAACTTCATCATAGTCTATTCCTTCTTCTTGAGTATATCCTTGAGCAATCAGCCTAGCTTTGTTTCTCACAATTATACCTCTATCATTTAGTTTATTTTTGAATAACCACCTTGTGCCAATTGGATGTTGGCCATCAGGAAGATCAACTAGATTCTAGACCTTTTGCTTTCTGAATTGTTGAAGTTCTTCTTGCATGGCTTCAATCCAGCTATTATCTTTTAGTGCGGCTGTAATGTTTGGAGGAACCACTTGTGAAAAAAAACAAGTGAAAAGACAAATGTTTGCAGCTCCCCCTTGGCTTCTTGTGGTTCTTTCATTGAGATATCCAATGATGTTGTTTATTGGATGAGTTTTATGAATTCTTGTTGTTGGAATGGACTCAACTGGAATAGATGATTCTAAGTTAGTCATATGCATTGATGCAGATATATCCAGCTGAGATGATGAATTTATGAAGTAATCAAATTGATCATCATTGGAAGCTGAATGATTTTCGTTTTGTACATCAGCTGCATTGTGAGTGCCATCCGCAGGAGTTACAGGAACATCTACGGATGTATTTTGTGCTTTCGCAGGAGTTAAAGTAACATCTACGGATGTATTTTGTTGACTTGCTGGCAATGACTCTTTGGAATGCAATGGACCATCTCCAATATGTGGAATATCTACTGATGTGAATTGAACATCAGCTGATCCAATAATCACATCTCCAGGATGCAGAGTCAGCAGCTGCTGATGAAGCGTTTGCATCTGAGGATGTAGATCCATTTGCTTGGTCTTGTGCTGCATTATTTTCATTATTTGGTGTTCCTTGTTCAATGATACTTGAAGTTTGTATTCTTGGAGGATCAACAGATAATGACACTTCATTCATGTTTGGAGGAACAAATGGATAGCATGTATCCTCAGTACCTGCCGCATTCAAATAACCAGAGTTAAATGAGTTTGTGAGTGCATCTATATCAAACAACCATGATGATCCTTTTACAGATTTAGGAAATAAGGATTCATCAAAAGACACATTAGGAGTTTCTTCCATAATGTTTTGTTATGGAATGTAGATCCTATATGATTTAGATGTTGAAGAATATCCAACGAAGAAACCATCATAGGATTTCTCTGAAAACTTTCCCAATTGTTCTTTTGTGTTTAAAACAGATACATGACACCCAAAATCTCTAAGATATCCTATGTAAGGTTTTCTTTTAAATAAAAGCTCATAAGGTGTTTTATTGTGTTCTTTGACAATTAATGTCTTGTTTTGAACATTGCATGTTGTGTTCACTGCTTCAGCCCAAAAGGTGATTGGCAATTGTGAATCAGCTAGCATTGTTCTTGCTGCTTTAATGAGAGTTCTGTTTCTTCTTTTAGCAACTCCATTTTGTTGTGGAGTTCTTGGTGCACTGAATTGCCTTGCTATGCCTTTATTCCTGCAAAATGAATCTAAGATAGTATTAGCAAATTCAGTCCTATTGTCACTCCTAAAAATTTTAACTTTTAAATCAAGTTGATTCTCAATCTTTATGATAAACTCCATTAATGTTTCTAATGTTTCACTCTTTTGTTTTAAGAAAAAGACCCATGTGAATCGAGTGAAGTCATCCACAACCACTAATCAATATTACCTTTTTCCAATGCTCATCATATTAGTTGGACCAAAAAGATCCATGTGAAGCAGTTTGAGTGGTGTAGTGTTTGTATTTCTTATTTTGGATTTATGTGATACTTTATATTTTTTTCTTTATAACATGAAGGACAATGGTTTGAACAAGAAAATTCTTTCTTTGGCAATCCAATGACTAAGTCATTTTTCACCAATTTATTCATGTTCTTCAAGTTGGAATGAACAAGCCTTCTATGCCACAACTGAGATTCATCTTGTGATGACTTAGATAGCAGGCATGTTTCATTGTTTGTGAGTGCGGTATTATTCATATCCAAAACATATGTGTTTCATTTTCTTGATGCTTTAAGAAGGATCCAATCTACTGGAACTGCAAAACCTTGCTTAAGAATGTAACAATTAGTGTTATCAAATAATGTGGTATAATTTTGATCACAAATTTAAGACACACTCTATAAATTATATTGCAAATTTTCACAATAATTTACTTTCTCAAATTTGAGCACACAATTAGTTACCATTCCTTCACCAACTATTTTACCTCCCTTCTTATCCCCACCAAATGCCACATAAGAAGCATTTTTATGTTTGAAGTCATGGAGAAGAGAATAGTTTCCTGTCATATGTCTGGAACAACCACTGTCAACATATCACTTGTTTTCAGCTCTCCAAGATTGTTCCTGCATAATTAAAGAAATCAATTAGATTTGGAAACCCAAGTCTTAATGATCTTGGGTGATCCTATGGAGTCTAAAATTTTAACTTCCTCATGAATGAGTGTTGAAGAGTCAGTATTAATTTTAGATTCAATTGATTCATTTGTGTTGTTTGTGGTGAGGATGATTCTGTTGATGATGAACTTGTGGAATTTTGTTCTGATTGTTCAAACTCTTCCTCAAGGATCTTCTCTTTCTTTGTTTGCTTTTTTGACTTTGATGATGATCCTTGATTGTTGAAAGTTTCATCATCCTTTGATTTTGAATGTGAAACATGAGTTCCTTTTTCAAAATTATCAAAGAAAGTAGCTTTAGCATTTGACTTCTATTGTTCAAATCCACCTTTTTGTGAGGTGTCTTTGATTGTAGAGGAGTCTTTGATTTCTGTTCAGGTTGTCTTTTCTTCAAAGGTTCATTATTAACTGATGGTTTCTCTTGTGATTTTGTCACCTTTTGTTTTTGTTTATGTTGTTTCTTTAATCTTGAATCTTTTTGATCTTCGCTTGATTGAGATTCTGATTCATCCTTCTCAGGTTGTTTCTTCTTTGTGCTCTTTGTCTTGTTCTTTTTGTTAAAATAACATTCCTGAGTGGAATGGTTATTTTTGTTACAAATAGCACAATGTTTGTTGAAGTAACAGTCTGAAGTCATGTGATTGTTCATATTGCAGATGGAGCAATAGCTGTTGAAGTAACAGTCTTCAGTGTTGTGATATTTCATATCACACCATTTGCAATACTTTTCTTCTGACTCATTATCAGACTCAATTAATTTCTTCTTCTTTTGTTGTTTTTGAGTCTTTAACTCCTTCTCAAACTTTACTGAAGCTGACTCATTTCCTTTTCCTGACATGATGTCAAAAGGTTCATGTTTATCAGCTGAAGTTTGTTGCTTTGAGCTCACACCTTTTTGAGTTGTTTTCTTTTTGGTCGTTTCTTTTGCCTTCCACAGATCATCTACTAATTCAATAGATTTGTTTTTTTGTAGATCTGCTACTAAAGAATGTTTCTTCCTCTGGAGAAGTTCTACTGATACTCACTTCTTTTCAGTTTCTAAGGAAGATTTGTGTACTTTAGTAGATGTACACTTCTCAATCACTTCAGTTGAAGGTTTTTGTTGCTGATGAAGTACTTGAAGACCTTCATTTAGCTGAGCTATTCTCTTACAAATAGTGTTCAAGATGTTTCTTTGCTTAGGAGGATATGGCAACTTTGTTTGCTCAAGTACTTTGGGAATGATTATTTCAACTGAAACATTCTTACCAATGTTCAGTTGATCTGCACAGTTATCATCATGTTCATCAGAATAATCCAAGTCAACACATCCATCAAAGTCAAATTCTGATTCATTTTGTTTGATTTTATCTGATTCGGAAGACTCAGTTTCACTCACCTCAGATTCATTGTTATTAACTTGTTCAGTACAGTTTGTTTCAAACTTGGTGCATGGCACAAAATGATTTGACAAGCTATTTGTCATTGATTCAGGTAAAGTTGTATAGTTATCATTCAAAGGAGGTGCAACAACATTATATCCCAACCCATACCTGTTCTTTGATTCAATATGAGAATTCAATAATTTCTCATATTGCGGAGATGAAAGTTGAAATTTCTGAAGTTTCACTTCAGTTGATGCATGACCAGCCATGGATTTAGTTAGGAAGTGCTCAGATGCTCAACTTGGGCTTTTAAGCTGTAATTTTCTGAAACAAATTTATCTAAATCTTTTTGTAAAGAGTTAATTTTGAATTGATATAATTTATGTTCTCTTACATGAGATTCATTCAAAATCATTATTTCTTTTACTTTATCAGCCAGTTGTTGAGCATGGACTCTATATCTTTCAACTTCCTCAACACACATTGATGAACACAATCTATCTCTTACCTCTCTAGCCATAAGTGGAACTTTGTTCTCCATATGGGCCATTAAAGCTTGATTTTCATCCAAAACTTCCTTCTCATACATGCTCTAGTCACAGGTTCCATCTTGGAGAATGATCATCCCAGTTTCTTTAGAATTCATAGGTCCTGCTGATGCATTTATGACTGATGGGGATGAGTTGGTTAGTTGTGGTTGTCTATAAGATCTTTGAGATGTTGTTGTTTGATAAGATTGATGCTGATGAGACTGATGTTGCTGCTGTTGTCTCATGTCAGGATTTGATTGTTGATTACATTCTTTTGAGAAGTGCCCATAGAGATTGCATTTGAAACATCTTACCTTTGACTTATCAACACCAATCTTTGATGTTTTGCCAAACTTTTGTTTCTTCTCAAGTATTGTTTGGCTCTATAAGCAATCATTGCCATTTGCCATTGAAGATCCATCTCCTCTAATACATCTAGATGTAGTTCTTCCAAGTCTTGTTGGCAGATATTTGTAGGTGTTAAGGTGCTTCCTAAGTAGGCTTGAAAACTTGAACTAAAATCTGCAAATACTACTTTTTGTTCTTTAGAATCTAGAATCACAGTAATTGGCTCCGCTTGGTTGTGGTTTGTTGAAGACTTTACTGCTGATGTAGATGCATCTTTTCTATCATCAGGTCTTCCTTTTTCTTTTCCTGATTTACTTTGAGAAGATTTCTTTGAAGGCTTTGATGCATAAAAGCTCACTTCTTCTTCATCTTCACTCAAAGTACAAGAGTTGTCACTATCATTGTTAGAGATAAAAGCACTTCCAGCACTTTTGGTTTCTTTAAAATGATAAGGTGTGACATGTATTCTCACACTCTTGTTTCTTGATTTTTCATCCATTTCAAGAGCCTCAACTTTAGCTACCAAAAGCCAGTTGCTTTGAGATCAATGGTGTTCTTGAACATGGACACAGTTTGCTTCCAACTTTCAGGCAATGTATGGAGCATCTTTTTGTTCAGTTCCTCATTTGTATACTTCAACTCCATGATGTTCATCTCGGTTACCAATTGCATAAACCTATGGAGTTGTTGAGGAATTGATTCATCCTCAACATGATGAAATGTTTCTTATTATGAGCGAAGTGTTTCCTTCCTAATGCTTCTGATTTCATCACTCCCTTCACAAAGAGTATGAAGTATCTTCCACAAGGAATTTGCTGTTTTATAATTCTCACACCTGATTAGTATTTCTTCTGGTAAAGCCATACTGAGCAAACTGTATGCTCTAATATCAACTTTAACCTTTTTAACATCATCAGGTGACAGATATTTTGTACTTATGGGTTGATTTTTATCATTATAATCCAGCCCAAGGGTGGGTGGAATATAAGGACCTTCAGTTATTGATACCCATAAGTCAGAATCAGTGTAGTTCACATGATTTCTGAACTTGATCTTCTAGGATTGAAAGTCTGCTTTTGTTTCCAACTTTGGAGGCTGGTACGATGATCCACCGACAAAGCTACTCATTTTAGTCAAACATTGAAGTTTTAACTAAAACAAAGTTTCTTATGAACAGTTAATGAGAGTCAGCCAATAACACAGATCTATGTTTCAATTAATTTGAATATAGATCAACGTTAACCGAGCAATGTAACAATACTCGCTGAATGACAAATCACTGATTTATTGAATTTCAAATCTTCACACCAAATACTTTTTCTTAAAAAATTATAGATCTAGTCAGAAAACTAATAGATCTAGGTTCCAAATTAAACAATTCTAACAATGATAGATCAATCGATCTAGATCAATGAGCACTAGGCTCTGATACCACCTGTGAATCCAAGGATCGCAGTCAGGAATTATCAGTGTTAGATTGGTTTCAAATTAATGATCGCGGAATTATCATTAATCGTTGTTTAATTGATTGACAAATAAATATCGATGCCAGAGAAAATAAACAATAAATGATCAAACGATATCAACAAAATGCAAAGAATAATGTTTGAATCAAACGTAATTCATTAAAACTGATTAATGATTACAAAGAATCAAATAATAAATGCTAACAAAATTCTATGCTATGATTGTGTTTATGATATTTGGTGAGTTGATGTGACGGCTGCTAGGGTTTGTGTTAATCGTGTGAAACGATGTGATGGTATTTTTGTCTCCGTTTCTTCCTGTCACTTTGATGTGAAACCTAGGACTCATCTTTATAGACACACGTGTTTCTGTTAAGGAAACAGCGAATCTCTTGGAGTCTGTGATTGACTTGTTGACTTGTTGACTAGAAACACTTGTATGATTTACGTGTCTGGTTCTTCCATAGTTACTTTGTTCTTCCGCAGCTACTTGATCTTCCGCAGTTACTTTGTTCTTCAGCAGCTACTTGATCTTCAACAGTTAACTTTGTTCATGTGGTGTGTTTGTTCATCAGTGAATACCCATATTCATCCGTAGAAGATCTTCTGATGAATGTCTTGTAAGAAAGATATCTACGGAAGAACAAAAATCTTCATCCGTAGATGTTTCTTACACTTAGTCAATTTCAGAAATTGACCAAGTATAATATTTGTACCTGTAATCATACACATAAATCAACGCACATATGGGTTAACCTATATATATACATAATGAATTAGAAATATTCATTACATGTATTGATTAAAGTTCTAAGCCTATACAAATGATTTAGACCTATTATTCCAAGATCTAACATAGCCCTTGTCATGAAAATGTGTGAGCTCATTGCTCAGGGTGACATCCTAGCAGCCCCATCTAGTGATGAACCAACACCCTCCATCTCTCAACCACCATTAAGGCCAACAATTACCATCACCTACACTAGAAAATCCAAACGAACCCTTGCAATTAATATTGAGCATGTGCAGGCCCCCATATCACAACCCATATTCTTCTGTGGAGCAAACCACTCCCATTCTTCCAAAGATCAGTGATGAGGTTCCTCATGCTCAACCTGATGAGCTAACAACTCCAAAAATAGCCTTAAGCCATCACTCTGAGTCTCAACACTCTAGTGATCAACCTTCAGGGGAAAGCTACCATCCCCAGCCTCTTGATCTTAACCAACCCATTCCCAGCTTTGACTTCTACTCTGATGAAGATTTGGGACTTAGTGAGTACCATGAATCTCTCCTCTCTACCCACACTCAAGGGGAGATGAGTACTCCTGCTTCACCTATGTCTAGCCCACATCAGACACCCCAAACTGAGGTGGATCCTCCTGTGATTGTCCAGGAGACCGATGTGGAAGAGGCTCTCACTGTTGCCAGTGATTACATCTTTAAGACCTCAACCACAGCAACCCAACCTCTTGACATTGTCATGGGACAGGGAAAATCCAGCAGCCAAGAACCCCATGCTGGTGGTGAGGGAGCGGACCTCGGTTCACCTCCTTCATCCCCTAATGATTCTTCAACTGAAGATGAGGGGAGTCTAAAACTTAGGGTGCACCAACTCGAAGACATCTTCACCCAACTAGTTTCATAGATAGCTCACCTTGAATCACAAGTGACTATCTTGCAAAGGAGGGTCCATGACCAGCAACTTGAGATCACCGATCTCAAGGGCTAGTTAGCTCAGAGACCCATAGGACAAACTCATCCAGGTCCACGAAAACCTATGGATGTTATGGATCACTTCCGCAGCTCACCTATGCATGAGGGTGATGCTACTAAAAAGGGGGAGGAAGTTCTGACAGCCATAGAACCTGGGAGATCTTCCTTAAGTATGGACATACAAGACTCACCATCCTATCTTGCAGTTGTCCATGCTTAGCAACCTCCTTAAGAAAAAGATCTCAACTTGCAAATTCAACATCTATTTAAGGAAGGGATACCAAGAGCAATGTCTGCCCCTTCTAAGAACCCAATCATGGGTTGGGGGTACGACAGTGATAGGAAAGCTCTAGTATTCTCTAGAGCTCAGGGTCAACTAGAAATCTTAAACCATTCAAACCTGAGTTTCTATAGGGTATAAATTTGGTAGATCTGGCACTTGTCAATCCAAGCAATAACAGACAAGCTGTCAGATTAGCCAATCAAATTCAAGACTAGGTGCTGGCAGAATTCAAAAGGAGAACATTATATAGACAGAGGCTAACAGTTGAATCCTTTGGTCAACTAAATGTTGAGGTAGACCCCAAGATTAGCTTTGAAGGGAAAGCCTTGATTGAAGGCCTAGAGGCTGAGACTGTGAACCACGAGACAAGATCTCCTCCAGTACCCCATACCCTCAGTGAGGCACTAGCTGGTGATGGTGCTTCACAACCTCTCTCGGGCCAGAGCTTGACTGCTGAATCAAGCAATGAAGGCTAAAGCTCTTCTCAGGCTGAGTCATCAAGATCTGCAATTGACAAAGGCAAAAGGAAGATGACTCCTGAAGAGATTAAAGAAGAAAAGAGAGAGAGGAAGAGGAAGCTGAGGGGAAAGAGTTCAAGTGGTTCCCCAGGATTCATGCAAGCTACAATTCTAGCTGCCCCTGTACCAAACACTCAAGAAGATGAATTAAGGGCAGCCAGGCTCAACTATCTGGGGACCAGGAACTTTAACATAGATGAACTCATATCTCTCCCCTTAGAGGAGTTAAATGAACTGGCCAACATTGAATTGTCAAAGGAGAGGAAGGAAGCAGAGGATGCAGCCTTGACCCTTAATCACAAGGAAGAAATGAGGAGAAAAAGGCTTTACAAGAGCATTCCTGTCCTCTCCCCAGTTCAAGAAAGTCCTGAGTCAGAGACTGTGGCTGTTGAACAAACTCAGGTAGTTGATGAAGAAGAAAGATTAAAAATGATCAACTACCTGAGTGCCACAGGTCTCTATCAAGCACCTGCACTCCTTCCCTTGCCTTATGATTATATATTATTTGAATACAATAAGCAGCTGGAAGAGCAAGCCAAAAAAGAAAGGCAAGCTGCTAGGAATAGGCAAAGGGAAGAAGTTGCAAAATCAAGAGCCATCATTAAGAAAAGTCAGAAAAAGTCTGCAGATAGGCAGAGGATGATGAGCTTCTTGAAGCTGTATGGGTTCTCCGGAAGGAGGCTTGGTCCCATGTCTCAATCCACAATGGATGAGCACATAAGGGTGATCAAGCAGAAGATAAAAAGGGGAGAGCTTATGGACATTCATTCATCATCAAGTCAAGCTCAACCTAAAGTTGAGGTAAAGGTTGAACCTACAAAGACAACACCACCTGCACCTGAAGCTGTACAACAGCCAACTTCAACTTCTAACCCACAGCAGGGTTCTCCTCCCTCTCCTTCTAAAACTAGGAGAGAGGAGATCCCAACTGAGTGGGAATCCACTGAAGAACTTAGTACTGAAGACCAACCCTCTCAGTTAAAATCATCAGGGAGGAGAAAAAGGATGGCCAGAAGAAGATCATCAACTAAGAAGAAAAGAAGAAAGGCATCCACCTCCCAACCTCAGGATAAGTCAGAACATCCTGAGGAAGTGCATGAAGAGGACTCTTAACCAACTCCTATCATAGTAGAACCTCTCTCTGTTGGAAGAAAAATTATGTCCTGGACATTTGCTAAAGATCCAGACACATGGTATGTTACTAGAGATCAGGGAGAACAACATGTCTACTTCACAAGTGACATGCTTGAACTCCCTCTGCATGATCTCGATGACATGAGAAGGTACTTCATGAGTTTGAAGAACCCAGATCTGCTGATGAAGAAAGGAGTTCTGAAGATCCTCATATGGACTATCCTAGTCTGAAGAACCTCTTTGTTTTGGTAGCATCAGCCTAGGGGGAGTTTGTAGGAACCTCTGAAGTTAAAAGGCTGATACAACCAAAGGATAACAAAACAACCAAGTCTTCCAACATGCACTTTGGAACAAAGAAGAACCAGCTTCGAAAGTTTTACACACTCAAGAGAAATCCTAAGTGTAAAATCTTCCAAAGCCAAAGTTCAAAAGAAACTGCTGCTGAAGCTTTTCGCTTAACTTAGAAAATACTCTAAGTGTAAAGTCTTTCGAAGCCAAAGACTCAACTTTTCTGAAGCTAAAAGATGAAGTCTTCCAAAGCTCTCAAGACAAAGTCTTCTGAAGCTGTTTAAAGACAAGACTGATTTTCTTCTGAAGAGAGATAAAAGATACCTTTTCTATCAACTTTATCATAAAGCAACTTACTGTCTGCTGCATGCTCTGGTGGTTCACTAACTATCATCATTTGGTGAAAATTCTATGCTTTATGATAAAGTAGATAAGGTCTTTGTCTGCAAGTTTTGTTTTTGTTCCTTTTTGGCTTTCTGTAATAGGAAAGTCAGTGACTATGCATGTCATAATCACTAGTCAAAAGGCAATCTGCCTTTTGACTTTAAGCTGATCTTGTTGTCCAGATTAGTCACTTCCAACTATCTTTTTGCATATTGACGGTTGTAGGTTGTAGTATAAGAAATCTCCGGTTCTTGTATTCAAAGATATACTTGTACAACACTTGTAATAGAACTAGAGAAGCAATATAACTTCCTTGAAAATTTTATCTTGTGTTCTTGTTCTTATTTTTACTTGTGTTTGTTTTGTATCTTCAGTAAAAGTTCACAGTTCCCTATTTGAATTGTTAAGTGAACTTAAGATCCTCCTAAGTGTGTTAACTAAGTGCAAGCTTAAGTACCCTTTAACGGTCCTGCTAAGTGTAATGGGGTGGTGATATAGTTGACATCTTTGGACTTATGTGAAACTTTATGTTGCTTCCCTTTTAGGCAGGCAACACAGTTGTCCTCACAAAATAGTTTCTTTTTAGGCACACCATGTACCAAATTATTTTTAACCAATTTATTCATGGTTTTAAAATTAACATGGCATATTCTTTTATGCCATAGAGTTGACTCATCATCATTTGCTTTAGAAAGAAAGCATGATACTTCACCTAGTGGGGAAGCATTGTTCATATCCATCTTGTACATATCCCCTCTTCTGGGAGATCTAAGAAGCACCAATTCTTGAGGAATTGTCATCCAAAGTTTGAGGATAATTCACTCATGTTCTGTGAAAAGCATTGGGTGCTTTTTATCATAGAATTAAGAAACACTTAAGAGATTGTGTTCAAGCTATTTGACAAAGTTTACTTTGTCAAATTTTAACTTACCATTAGATACACTACCTCTACCAGAAATGTATCCTCCGGGTTCACCTCCAAACTAAATAGGACCTCCATCAATGTGTTCAAACTTTTATAGGAGAGATTTGTTCCCTATCATGTGCCCGGATCATCCACTATTAACAATCCAAATATTTCCATTCTTGTCATGTGGATGTCCCTGCATATAAGGTGAAATAATTAGTTACTATTGGAAACCCAAGCCTTGTTGGTCTTGGGCTCTTCCAATGAAGATGATATAATTGAACCAAAATATATGCATGGGGGTTCAGTTATGGTTTCTGAAGAAGAGGGTTGGGCTGCAGCATCTTTTCTGATCTTCCATTCCATCCTATAGTTGATCAGTGTTGATGAGCCTGAAGAGGCTTATGTAGCATAACTTGCTTCTAAGGCTTCTTTCTTCTCGGAAGAAGTTGTCACCACCTTTTATTTTGAAGTAGTCTTTTTCTTGGAAGGTTTCAAAGGATTCTTTTTGTTCCTTTGTTTGTTCTTTAGCTTGTCTTCCGAAGCTATTTTCATTTCAGAAGAATGAGTTTCTTCTAAAAGCAACTTGGCTTCGAAAACAAGCTTTCTTTTCCTTAACACTTGGACCATATGGTATGGTCCAAATGTGAAACCATCCTTGACTCCTTCTTTCTTAACATTGGATGCATAATGTGTGCTTGCTAGATTGTAGTTACAGTCTTTAGCCATATGGTTATTCAGACCACATATTATGCATTCAATGTTAATTTTGATGGTGCTTGTTGACTATTGTTTCTTGCACTTCTTTTCTTCTTCAATAGCCTTCCCTTCAAATTTTGATCTTTCATCTGGATAGGAGTGCTGGTACTACACTCTTTTCCAAAATTAGGATTTCCAACCACTTTAAATCTAGCTGATATGAATACACTCTTTTGCCTTGGTCTTATCTTCAACTTAGTCTTAGCCATCTTCTTGGTAGTTTTTCTTGCTACCCTGATTTTGTTCTTTTTGGCTTTAGTGGTTAAGGGTAGATCATCAGCTGTGGGGATGAGGTTTTCTACCTTATCCTTCCCTGTAGTTGTTTCTGTTATTGCATCATTCTTCTGCTCTTTGGGTAATAGGTCAGCAGTTGGAACCTTTTGCTCATCAGTACCACATCTTGGATGTCTAATAGACACAAAGGAGTGTGGTGGAGCAATTTCATTGGTTCCCAACCCACTTTTGTTTTGATAAACACCTTTGAGTGTGAGGATGATGCAATGATGGTGTTGAAGTTATGCTCACTAGCTGGGCTTGAGCCTCAGTCAACTTCGAGATTAAATCTTTTATTTGAGCCATGTAATTTGAATGTTCGTGTTTTAAAGAGGACATAGTTTTCTCTAACTTTTATATTTTGAGTTTGTATTTAGCTTCTGCTCTCTTAAAATCAGATTTTAGTATATTTAAAGACTCAATATCAGATTTAATTCCATGTTGTAGTCCTGATACAACTTGACCGTGGCAATATAGGCTTGAGTATAGAGATGCTCATATACCTTAGTGTCTTCAGTTCCAGCCATGAGAGCTTAAGCAGGAGTGACATCTTGCACCATGAAACTCCAATCAACTTCTTGAGCAACAGCTGTAGTTTGTTGCTCAGTGGGTTTAGTTGCAGCTTTAGGGGTAGCAGGATGTTAGGAGGCTTGAGTTGTTCTAGGATTAGATCTAGGAGCTTCGCATTCCCATATAAAGTGACCAAGCTGGTTGCAGTTATAGCACTTGGCCTTTGTCTTGTCAAACCTAAATTGGTTGTTGGTTGGGTTCTAAGAGAACTACCTTCCAGTTCTTTTAAAGAACTTCTTTGCTCTGTAGGTCGGGAGAGCCATCTGTTGGACAATGTCCATGTATTCAACATCATCTAGGCTGAAACACTCTAGATCATCAAAAAAAATTGAAAATCTCTAGAGTGCTCACTCCCTGAAACAAAAGCACAACTATCCTAGAAATGATTTTGTTGAGCCTGTTGAGACCTAGGTGTCTTAGGGAATGTGATGTATGGCCCGAGGAAGATGATGGTTGTTAGAGGTAGTTCAGGTACACCTGGGGCTGGGAAGTTCTTGAACCTTTAGCAATTTGTAAAGCATTACTGACTGGAAGGTTTGAAGGTCTGTTCATCTGATGGCTTTTCTGAGATTCCATCTCCATATGGTATCTATCAAGGATTCCGTATAGTTTAGTCATAGTGAGAGTGTTGAGATTCTTACTTATCTTTATTGAGACACAATAGAATGTTCACTCATGAGGAAGCGTACTCATGAATTTTCTTACTATGTCTCTCTTCTCAAGAACCACTCCCATAGATTGAAGAGAGGTAATCAACTCCATGTATCTGAAGTATTGTTGGCTCAAGGTCTCACCAACAATATATGTGAAGTTCTCAAACTTCTGCTTCAGAACTTTTTTCTTTGACTCCTTGGATTCAGCCAAACCAGAGTACATCAGCTTCAAAGCATCAAAGAGTTCTTTGGAAGACTCGTATTGCTTAAAGCCTACCATTATGGAGTATAGCAGTAAGCAAAATAGTCATAGCTTTGCTGTCAATGTACATTTTCTTAAAGTCTTCATCTAAGTAGTCTTCAATGGCCTTCTGAATCATGGCACCATTACCAGCTGGGGATTCCACATTTGGTTGGTATGGACCATGAGTAACTGATCTCCATATGCGACTATCTTAATACTTGATGAAGCCTTCAATACGTTTGCACCAAGTCCTAAAATCATCAAGAGTGATGATGGGAGCCTTGGTCATTGTTCCCATCTCAGATTCAAAAAACTTCTGGTTGATAGCCATTTGAGTGATGTGAGTGAGTATGAAGAAACAATGGTGTTTGGGATGGTAAGATCTCACAATCAAGAGCCTAAAAAGCTTTGATACCAATTGTAGGATCGGTGTTTGTCTCATAACACAGGATAATCACACAAACTCACTTAATGTCACTTGGGTTGATGAAGCAGAATCTCAATTAAGTTCACAAGTAATATAACAAGTTAATAAAAATACAAGAACACAATAATGGTTTTTCAAGATACTTGTATATATTACTTCTCAACTCAGTTTTACAAGACTCTTACAAGCATAGTTACTAAGTTACATGGAGAAACTATACATACTACTATCTACAGTCGGTTATACTTGGAAAACTAGCTAGAATCTACAACTAGACAAATACTACATTGCTAGAAGTAAAGTAACTATGATAAAATAATATCCTAGAGTAGGTAGTCATGATAGGTCCATGACATACCTTTGTTACCAACTAAAAGTGGCAACTATACTAATCTGATAATGGGTAAACAGTGGATAAAGTATGGTCAACTACATGGGGGTGGGAAAGCACCATGTAGTATATCAGAGTGGCAGCGGACTGTCAGACAGACCTTACTTATGTCTATTGGTTCATAGTTATTTCTTCCGAAGCTAAATGACTTCGGAAGAATAAATTCTTCCAAGGTCATTTTGGCTTCGGAAGAAACAACTTCTTTCGAACTTTGCAAGTCTTCAAGACTTTTTCATCAGAAGACTTTTCCTTTGATCTTCTAAGTTGTATACTTCGAAAGGAGAACAACTTAGTCTCAGAAGACTGAGTTCTTCCTTCTAAAGTTATTTATTCTTAAGGTTTGGAAGATCTCTGATTTGTCTTCAGAAGAGCAGCTTTATCTTTGAAGACCAATTCATTTAGAATATCAAATCTTTCTAAGTGTTGTTTGGTTGCACCAACCTCATATGATCCAACAAAAATATTCATAAAAATATGAAAAATTAGCAAAATCTCAAAAATAGTTTAATTATGTTATACTGTTGTTTCTTTTCTTCAAAATATAAAATTAGATAAATGGTTGTGTTAGTGTGGAAGTTAGACTATAGTAACTCAGTGTATGCAGACCTTTGGAAGCACAAAAGTCCAAGATCAGTCAAATCTGGGAAATTTGTATCACATCGGGTGTTCAATTCAATCCAAAAGAGAATTGACAATCCCAGCACAGTCAAAACTCATAAAAGTCAAAGCAACAGTGCAAAAACAATCAAAACAATCCATAGCAAAAACATTAGTTTTTGACAAACTTCAAATTTTAATGCAGGTAACAATGTTGGTTAATGTGGGTGAAGGTAACCTAGGCATTTAACCAATGCGGGTAATAGTTTTATGCAAGAAAAACCAAGTGAAAGTAATGCGGATATGTTAAGTCATCCGCATTTGTTTCCAAGATGAAAAACAAATGCATACAACAATGTCTCCATAAAGAACCAAGGCAAAAACCTATGCGGATAAAACTTTGTTCTTTCACATTTCCCAATGCGGGTTAGTTTTTTGTCCATCCGTATTTCTTAAATACGGATGACATGCCAATGCGAATGACATGTGTTGTGTATTTGTCCCAAAAAATAAAACATGTGGTCTCTCTTCTCTGTCATGTTAAGTGTTTGAACCTCAGTAAATGCGGATGGGTAATGCGCAACACAGTACTACTGACATTCATCAGCATTAATTAATGCGGACTGAAGTTCAAAAAATGCTGACAACTCAATTGTTCGTACGCATTTGGTACAGTTCAACAATGCACACCAGTGGATATGTCTTAATGTTCTTCCACATTTGTACAGAGTCAATGTGGACAAAATTATGTATCCGCATTTGTCTCAGTACACAAATGCGAACAAGTTAAATCTTCCGCATTTACTACAGTGTAAAACTTAAATCTTCTGCATTTGTTCATTCACTTACAAAGTTTGAGAAATCCATTCAATTGACTATTTATACACATTAATCTGACTCATTTAATACTATTCAAATTTGAGAGAACCAAAGCAACGAGGTTTTTCAACTGTTCTTCATCATCCATTCAAATCATTAGAAACCTTGCATGTTGATTGTTCATTCAGCTTCATTTCATCTATGTTTCAACTCTTAGCACAAGTAGTATCGAAACAAGGTGATTCTCGGTGGATTGCATACTTTGAATACCGAACCATAATGAACATAGAACCCTAGGTTTAGAAAAATCAAAATTAACCATATACAATGGATTTCAATGACATTATCGATTTCAATGAAACTGATTTTGATGTTTACAACAAGTAACAATCGATTCAGAAACCCTAGGTTAACTACGATTAACAGGGGAACTGAGACTTAAAATGTTGAACTCACAATTCAATGTTTCAGTGTAACAAGATGTTTAAAACAGTTAATATGACTGAAAATCATCATAAAAGCATAACACAAAATGGTCAAACAATCACAAAATCCAAGATAGGTCAAATTGCTATACAACAGTGACTTGGAACACTCAATTTTAACCTGAGAAAGTCAACCTTTTCTTGGTGTACAATTTGATATTTGTTAGTATATTACGAAAACATGTGCCCTATAACAGATCTATGG